>JARHVA010008259.1:292500-526218 GCA_037957365.1 Torreya grandis | reverse complement strand
TTCTATGTTATAGGTGCATCAAGATGAATAAAAACTAGGGTTAGGCCCCATACAGTGATAGGGTCAGGTTCTTATATGGCCAAAAATACCATATGCTATACCACTGTAGGTAGTACAACCTTAGGCATAAGAAGGTTTGGTAGAGGGTATAGAGATTGCCAAGCTATGTGATTAGGATATGGATATAGGGGATGCCCTAGGTGGTGATGGGATTCATGAGATAGGTATAAGAGAGACATGGCCCTCTGACATAGGTACATGGATAGGTTCAAGAGGAGTAAGTCCCTTTGGCATAAGGAGGTCCATAGAGGACTAGGGTTTGGTAGTAAGAATCCAAAAGGATATTACTACATGCCTCTCAAAGATTATTATATTATAGATCACTATGGTTGGGCTACAAGCACAATTGGTGACTACCTAGGGAGAGACTACTAGGCTAAAATATCTCATTATAGCTAGGGATGTAGAGATTATTGCTCTAAAAGGATAAGTGACATAGTTGATAAGGGTTCAAGCCCAGTTAGTCATATGAGATATAGAGCTATAGATAGTGGTTGGGGATTAATATAGATATCAAGTGGATAGGGAGAGACTGATATTCTAGGTGGAGAGGCTCATAGAGGAGTGAGATGAGGCTATCCAAGATGGGATGGATATAGGTTTAGGAGAAGATAGAACCTTGGTCAACATGATTGTAACCAAACATGATGTGTTGTATGTGAAAGATGATTCCCTATGTTCCAAGGATGAGATTCCTATTAGAGGCAAGCATATGAGGTGGTAGTTCCTATAGAGAGGAGAGTGGATTCCTATCTGGAGTATATGAAATCATAGTGGACTAGTTAGACCTTCAAGTCCTGACATGAGATTGAGTCAGAGTGGTTAGTGACACAACCAAAAGCACAATAGTTAGTCATAGGGGCCTCTACCACCACATCTACTAACAATGCCAACATCAAGGTTGGGTTAGAGCTTTTATAAGAGTCCCCCTAAGGATGACCATGATCAGAACTAATTTTGTAGCTCCTTTTTTGTATCATGAGATGTATAGATATTCTCATGATGTATATAAACATGATTTTGATATATATATATATATATATTACTACTTTTACATGGACTCTTACTATTATTTTATTATCACATGATGTTTTATATTTATATTACTCTTTCTTATGATATGTTTAGATATGATAGTTTTAGGAGATGCACTTCCTTAGTTAGCATATGGATATTTATGTTTTTGTTATGGTTATGATTCATGTATGAGTAGATGATAGAATATAATCAAGGAGATGCATGCCCCAAACTAATCATATAAATTGTCAATTAGACTGATAGTGTATGCCAAGAGATGCACATCTTGCATAGAGTCTTATTTGTTTCCAAGTTGGCCTAGGATAGATCTTGTGTTAGGTGTTGGGTTATGGTGTGTTCAGAAATGATCCTTGGTACCGCATTTACTTTTGGATTTAGAGCACTTGGTGTTTACTATAGCAAATTAAAAATTATGCATCATAAATATGAGTAACTTATAATAACTTTGTATTTATATTTTTACTTGATTGGTTTGAAATGTAAATATTTATAACTAAGGATAATGATTTAAAAAACTACCAAAGCCAAAGATACAACTATTTACATTTAAACAAAAAACAAACAAAAAAATAGAGAAATAACAATACAAAATTGTATCCTAACTTAAAACCAAGACTTGAACAATCAAGATTTAATTAGGAACAAGAATATATACCAAAAATAAAGCAAGAAAAAATTATTTAAACAACTTGAAATCAAGATATAAATAATCAATATCTATGTATTAATAATATGTACTTAAAGAACAAAAAAATAAATAAAACAAGCTAGATAGAAATGTAAACAAGTCAAGCCCAAGTTAAGGCCATACTCAAAATGTTTACAGAATGTATTTAAACACAAAAGAAAAAAAATATATAATAAACAAGAAAAAATAGTAAAACAAAAGACAATAAGAAAGGCACACAAAATATCAAGAAACAGATAACAAAAACTACTAAAAATGAATGAATAATAAAATAACAATAGATAAAATAACAACTTAACAAAACAACAATGAAAACATAATAAAACACCAATAATCAAAATAAAGACATAACATAATATAAATATAAACTAATGAATGAACAATAAAACACTAATAAAAATAAATGAAGAGACAACAAATCAAAATAAAACATCAATAAAAGTCAACTAAATACACACAAATAATGGTTAATCACAATGTTAATGCCAAAACAATGAATTATTCAGGTACATTTAATAGAGGCATTATGCTCTATGACAAGGTTACCCCTAAGCTAAGAAATAAGTATACTAGTATAACAAGACAAGAACAATGGATATAAAGTTTACCCAAAGTGATAGGGAAATAATAACACAACAAAATGAGGGAAAATAGAAGAAAAAGAAGGGGTGGCTGAGGTAACTCTAGATGTATGAGGCAAGTGGATCCTACCTACATAGTTCTATGGACACAAGATCCAACATAAAATTTAGGCCAAATGTATTTCTCCCAAGATATAGGATAAAATAAAATGAAAAATAAGGGAACATGATTAATGTGTTGTAGAGTAATAAGGAAATAGGCTCACAAAACCACACCAAAAGATAAGAGACAAATAAGCACATAGGAATTGAATTAGGAATGTTGAGGGCCTAATTCATTTAACATTAAGAAAGAAAAAAGGCTCACAAAATGGTGAGTGTAGGAAATTTCAAGAGTACAATAATGGATTGTGTTCAAATAACTAATACACACAAGGGTCTTGAGAGCATGGGAGAAGCTTACTCATAAAATGTTGAGAGCATAAGGGTAAGCCAAGTGGGAATTAGTGTATCTAAGGAAAATACACAATGTACATAATAAAAACTCACAAAATGGTAAGAGCATAATGCTTATGGCTAATAAGGATGGGAAAACTAAATGACAAGTGGCTATTCATGAAATATCCATGGTTACCAAGATCCTCAAGGCAAATAAGTGTTCAATGTGGTGATTTTTAGGATTTGTGAATATCTCTTACCAATATTTTTGTAATTTTCTATGTATTTTAACTTGATTGAGGAATACAAGATAGTAAACAATCTAACTCATAAAACAATGAGAGTGTGGTTTAAGTTGCTTAGAAAATTATGAGAATGTTTAGGATCATAATAAACAAAGGGCCAAGGAAATGGTTTTTCCTTTTCCATATCAATTTATAATGTTTTTGGGTTTTAGGGATAAGAAACAGAAACAAAATGTTAATAATAGGCACAGGGAACTATGTAACTAATGAGATGCACTTTCACACGTAAGAATTTAAACAAACTAGAGATTGTGAATATCAATAATGTCATAAAAAACCACTTTGTTGAGGAATTTCAAGTCTATAGGCAAGGAAACAACTAAACCAGCTACAATCATATGTGTGATTCTGTCAAGGAAAAAATGCCTACCAAACAATATTAAAATAATAATATAATAGTATACAATGTTGAATAAATATGAAGAACCATTCAATAGGAAAAAACCATGTGTTGACATAACCTCATACACTTGTCTAAAAAAAGAAGATATAAAATACCATTTAGGTTGAATTACTTTGTAAAAAAAGCATTGAGTGTGTCTAGAATGCCTAAGAATCATAATTAGGATCTTTATTGGTTATGAGATATAATGGTCCATGTTATAATGGTCTAAAATGGAAGGAAAATGAGTTCAATGGAATATAAATGATCCAAGTGATAATGGTATAGGGGTATAATGGTCCAAGGTTATAATGGTCTAGGGTAGTAAAATAATATTGTTTTAGGTAGAACAACCCAGGTTAAGATAATGATCCATGATAGAATGAGATGAAATAAAAATGGTCCAGAATATGATGGTTGAAAATATAATGGTGGAATAAATGATTTCAACATAATTTTCCCCCAAGTAAGAGATTTTGTAGATAATGGTTAAAAAGGTTGTCAAGTGTAGAATCATTTGAGATGTATAATATTCATGGGTTCTAGGATTTCTTCATCATTTAGAATAGCAAATTAGTATGCTCTCGATCCATAATTTACTACTATGACTACATATGGGCCTAGCCAATTAGGTTGAAACTTACCCTTATTCTTGCATTCAACATTAGTGTTATTTTGGTTCTCTTTTAAGACCAAGTCACGAACTTCAAACTCTTGAGGGAAAATACAATTATTATAGCTTATATGCAATCTATTTAGATATGCTTACAATTTCTCTAGGGAGATAAATGCTTTCCATCAAGGAATTTGAGCTCTTACAACTTGAAAACTCTATAATTTTCATCATCCTTAATGTTATCCAAGGATATCTACAGTGAATGGATCTTGATATAAATCAATATAATAAATTCTATTCCACTCCTATGGGGGTTCAATGACTAGTGTGATAAGCCTAGAAGGTAGGAAAACCTTACAAGTTCTAATTACAACCAGTGTCAATGATAATCTTTTTTAGGATTAAAATAATGGTTTTGTTAGATGACTTATCTTGACCATTGCCTTGTAGGTTATATGGTGTAGATATCTTATGCTTGATTTTGAGCATGGTGTAATGATACTTAACATATTAGTTTACAAAAGATTTTCCATTATCAAATATAACATGGATTGGGATATTATATAGATAGATGATATGGTAATGGATAAATTTGGCAATCTACTTCTAGATGATGTAAGTGAGAGTAATGGTCTTAATACACTTATTAAAAATACTTGATAGCTGTGAGAATGTGCTTATGGTCATCAAAATAAGTTATGTTTAATTTCTTGATGGGATTGAGGCCCCATATAGAGAACAACCATGGTATAGCGATCAAATAGAGTAGAAATAAAGGTGTGTGTATTAAATTACCATTTTGTTGGTAAGAAACACACCTCCTAACATGATTACAAGCATATATTTATATCTTGGGCCAATAGTATTATGTTCTAAGGAGTTTCTTAGCTAAGACTACACTATTGGTGTGAGCCCCACACATTCCTTTTTAAACATTTATAAGTGCTAACTTGGATTATCCTGAAGATGAAAAATGAAAAGTTTTCCATCATAGCCCTTTGTGATAAAGTGTGTTTCTAAGGAGGGTATAATGGGCTATGAAATGAAGGAATATTTTTTGATGATTATGTGAAAGTTAGAGAGGAAATATTTGGTCATGAAAATAGTTATAAATGTCTTGGAACCAAGGTAATTCGGATGGGGGATTGGGACCAACAATGGTGCATACTCTCTTTAAATATGATAATACATGAGCAGGATATAAAATATTTTTAATTAAGAATTGATACTCTTTAACACTACTATAAATTTGTATCATAGACCCAATTATTGCCATTACATCATTTGATTTATTATTGGCCTATGGTACCTGCTCAAATTATATAGATTTTAAGTGAGACTTGAGATTATCCATAATGTTATTTTAGGTATAATATTATCATCTTGATCCTAATATTTATTGATTTTCTAATTAACAATAAATTGAGAATCCCTATAAACCATTAACTACTATATATCTCACTAGACTACAAGATGAATTTATGCAATAAGGGCATCATACTTGGCCATATTATTGGTACAATGAAAGATAATATGAAACTATTAGGGAAGTATATCCACTTGTAGTGTAATAAAAAAAATGCCATCCTAAAATCCATAGGATGTAAAGGAGCCATCAAATTATAATTTCCATTGTACAGGTTCATGCAACACTTCTTCTATTATCTTAATAGAATCATCTGGAAAATCAAATGTGAGTGGTTGAGTATCTACAATAGGAGCCTCTATAAGTTGATCTATAATGACTCATATTTTGATAGACTTTTAATTTTATTACTTTACATAAAATTCACTTTATAGCATGACCCACTTATCCATACAGCCTATAATAATTGATTTTGACCAAAAAATATTTGAGTGGGTCCACTTTAGCGATAATAATAGTTTTATTATTCAGCATGTAGTGTCACAACTTTTGGGAGGCAAAAATCTTCTCTAATAATCATTATCTATAGTAATTTAATTATTTTCATATAGTATACTACATTTTCCTTTCATTGTTTATCATGTCGGGCCAAGAGTGCTCCCAGTACATGTTCTATGGCTAAAATATAAAGATTTAATGGTTGTCCAAGTGTTGGTAGTCTCAAAATTGGTGGGTTGTCCACGCATGTTATGAGATTCACAAATGCTAGTTGACATTCATAATCCCATTTAAAAGTGACCATTTTATTCAATATATGTGTAAAAGGATGACACTTATATTCCAATTATGAAAAATACCTATGAATAGATGGAATCTTTCCCTATAGGCTATAGGGCTATTTTAGATTAGAAAGTGGAGGCATTTACTCGATGGCCTTGACCTTAGAAAGATCCAATTAAATCCATCTTTAGGATATAATTAATCTTAGAAACTTTATCGAAGTGACACCAAAAACACACTTCTTAGGATTCAAATGAACCTTCTACTCATGAAGTCTCTCAAAGATTCTTCATAAAACATTAGGATGCTTGGCATGTGTTCTTGATTTTTCTAGGATGTCATCAACATAGTCCTCAATAATATCATGCATCATATCATGGAAGATGATAGTCATATCATGTTGATAGGTGGCACCAGTGTTCTTCAATCCAAAAAGCATGACTTGGTAACAAACTATTCCTCATGGTGTGGTAAACACAATTTTGTACTAGTCCTCTTGAGTTATCTTGATTTGATTATATCCTAAAAATCCATCCTTGAAGGATCACATCTCATACTTAGTAGTAGAATCAAAAATCATGTTAATGTTGGCTAGAGGAAAGTCATATTTGGGACATGCCTTAGTATATCTCTAAAATCCATAAAAAATCATATACCTAGTGGATTTTTACTTATTGGGACTATATTTTATATCCATTAAGAATAGTCTAGTGGTATGATGAAGCTAGCTCCCAATAGTTTCTCCAGCTCCATTTTTACTAAAAGAGCAATGAAAGGATGCATCTTTCTCAATTTCTACTTGAATGTATTAGCATATGGATGTATAACAAGGTGATACACAACCAAGTTAGGGGCTAGGACTAACATGTATAAATAATCCCATGTAAATATATTAATACAATCCCTTAGAATGATGATAATTTAGTCCCACTCTTCATTGGTATGGGAGGAAGTGAAATAAATAACTTTGGGATCTTCATAAGTTCCTAGGTTCACTTTAGTGGCATTTTTCATGATGAGAATATAACTATCCTCTAAAATAGTGGGAAATGTTTGATCTTGATCCTATTCTTCTACTTCAACTTCTAGTTGTTCTTCCCAAAGATCTGAATAATAAAATGAATTTAAGTTTTCTAGTTTAGGTAGTGTCTAACTAGAAAATATTTCTAGAAAGTCTAGAGCAAGATGCTCAAATAATTTTTATTGTTCAGATGTGATATTGGTATTGGCTATAGAGCTAGGAAATAGTGGCTACTATGCTTCCTTCAGAGATAAACAAACTTCCCCATCCAAGAGCACCTAAAATAGGTTTTAACTCAAGGGCTTATCTTTTTCTCTACTTTTCCTTGATCAATGAGCACCTTGAAGAGGTTTTCATTCAAACATCTCAATGTTTTATGTTTTATGTGACCAATAAAGTTTTAATGATATCAAAAGTAGGTGGTAGAGTCCAAATAGAAGTCAAATCCTTGATTTTGATCACTAATTGGTAATCCATCTATGAGGCCCATGTACTTAGCAATAGATTTCTCATTCTATAATTTGTTGATAGGTATAACAAAATTCTGTTGGTCCCAGTCAATGAGGTTAGGATGTAAAATGCAAAGGGGACAATGAGATGTGATAGTCATAATAGAGTTAGAGTCAAATAGGTCAGTACCATAAAGGTCATTGTAAGCACTATAATAAGATGTTACTTCATTGTTATGAGTCTCGTTTCTAGTCAATTTAGAATAATAACTATCAAAATACATGAGGTCACCCATAGGTGATATTAATCTGAGACCTTAACTTATATCAAGCTTACCAACTAATAATGGTTCCAACATTCCTTGTTCTCATTGCCCCAAGCATTTACCTACATAATCCAAGTTTTCCATAGTTTGATTAAGGATAGGGTACTTAGGATTTTGAAAAAAATCAAGAAGTCCATTAGAATATAACCAATATCCTTCAAAAAAAGCTTATTGATACTGATTTGGTAAAGTTGCCAATACAAATACCATTGGTGGTTTTTGTATCTCTTTCTTCTTTTTCCAAATCATGTTGAGCTTGTAAGGGATTTGGGAAGGCTTGGGTTTGCTGAAAGACTTAGGAAACTTGGGAAACTTAGAAATGTGAAATGCATCTTTTTTATGGTATGTGGAAATGCCTGCATACTCAACAGTGACCTATTGTGCAACTTTTACATGGAATGCATCAATTGAAGTGGAATAAAGATCACTTAAATTGATATAATTGGTATTATATGGTTTTGAAACTATTTATTTATTCTTATTTTTTATGAATTCAAAACCAAGGTAATCATTATAATTACAAAATTTAACCTCTAGGTGTTTGCAATATTGGTTTGGCTACAAATCAACTTGAATGATAACCTCACTTCTAGCATGGGGGAACTTTAGGAACTAGTATAAGGTGGATGGGACATACTATTATTCATGGATCTAAGGACGACTGAGAATTATATTATACAACAATTCAATGTCCATGATATGGCATAAAGTATGATGGGATATAGACCTAATAATTATTGGAAAATAGATAGTCCTAGAAGATTCCCTTTCATCATTATCATATACTTTGATCATGATTATATTAGGCTAGATATCCTTGGAATTATAACCTAATCATTATATTAACTTGAAAAACACTATTCTTAGACCTAAACCATTATCTATAAGAACCCACTTAATTTTAAGATTTCCTATAATGACCTCATTGTACAAGGGGTTGTTATGGCTAGGACCAAGAATAGACATATCTCTTTGATCAAATGTGAATTTCCAAAAAGTAGATAAATGCCCTACAGTTTTCTAGAATTATTTAGTTTTAATTTCTTGGGGAATAATGGACTATTGAAGGAATTCATTTAAAATAGTTTGGTGGACTTATGACATACTCAAAAGGTCTAGGATAGAATTTTTCATAGGGTTTTTACTTAGATGGTCTGAGATACTATATGACTTTTCATTGGAATAATGAGAGGGTTTGGCCTTGGCTAGTACAATTCTCATTTTTAGATCCAAAGGCATAATGTTCACATTTGGTCTAGTGTTAGAATAAGGTAAAGGGCCCTAGAGGGTGAATCATGAGCGTCTAATTGCAATTGCACAATCTAGAGTTGGTAAAGAGCCATGATAATTAAAAGAAAATGGAAAAGTGACTTGAATTATGACTCACAAGAATCTAGTTGCATTTGTGTAATTTTGAGTCAACAAGGAGTCATTATAATTAGAACAAGGGGGCGATGATCTAGAAATAGCAACCCATGATAATTGAGCTACAATGGAATTACTTGAACCTGATGTGGTGTCACTTGAGGAAGAGGGTGTTGACCCTATAATGGGGGGTCCATTACTTTAAGAATCATTGGATGGCTCATGAGATTTGATTGTGTTAGTGGTAACATGATTTTTAGAAATATGTTCCACAGTGTTATTATAATCATATGACATATTGTTGTAACCTAAATATTAGTGTATGTATTATGATCCTGATTATGATCATATTGATTATGATTTTAGACTTGTGCTTGTTAACATTAGCCTTGAATTTGATTCTTATTATTCCTTGGTGGCTACTGATTGTGTTTAGGAAATGGTTCATTATAAATGCCCATGTCTTAATTAGTGTTTTGTGATATGTGTCCCTTTTCATGGATACTAATTGAAATGGCTCCCTTTATATTTATCAATTTTGAGTGCCTCAAAATGAGGTGGAAAGGGATCTTGGAGAATACTTAAGTTGAATGGATATATAAATATCTCATCAAACTTATATTTCTTAACTCAGTTTCTTGTTTCTAGTCTTGATACTATTTCTTTCATCAAATTCTAATCTTGCATATTTATTGCATTTGTGGGTGGAATAATTTTTTTTTGGGGTGGTATGTGCCCCTATTATGTATTTTTGTTATTGATATAAACCCTATGATCAAATATTTTATTCTAGTTCACTCTTTGATTTGAGTAGGTCAGCCATTGATTCCTAGGTGGTTGATAAACATTTCCTAGAACCCACCACTATGAGCTATAGGTATATTACTGGTCTTGAGGAGTCTATGGTCAGTTTACCAAAGGATGTGATGGTTGGGAGGAACTGGATAAAGTTTTTTTCACAATACCCCCAATATGCATTGAGTTTTTTGTCCCTTGGTTTTGTGAAGGGATAAGAGTCTCCTAGTGGTTAAAGAGTGTATGCTTCATATCCAGTGAAACATGTTGTAAAGCATCTCTAGGTTTGTTTTGTTTATATAAAATACCAGGGTCTATCATAGACATAGTCTCTACTAGGGTATGTTACACTTTATCTATCACATTTTATTGCTCTTTATAAGTATTATTATTAATCGAAGTTATAGCTAAAGAGTCTATCAAGTCTATGATAAGCTGATCTACATATTTTTGACTAATTTTCTTGATCTTAGTAACAAGATCTTGATCATTGGGAGTAGACTTCCCTTGATATAATAAGAAATATTGGATTTTATAATTTAGGGGAGAGATTATTCATGATGTTTCTCTTCTACCCTAATAAGTGTGTGCAATTATTCCATTATAAAATTTAGTTGCAACCTAACACCTGATTCTATCAACCTTAAAAGAGATTCATCTTTATCTTCTAAGGGTCGATGCTCATAATAATCTTATTCAAACCCTACAATTGTTGGTATACCTTCAAACATGATGGAGTTCTCTTGTCCATCATAATAATGCTCTTCCTCATAACTAAATTTGTAAGAGACCCCATTATGAGTATACCTTTGTGTCATGCTTGAATATGGTTTTTATATGTTTTCTAGATGTGAAATATGCTTTACAAATGTTTAAAAAGGGTTCTCAAATTTATTTAAACAAAAGACAAAGTAAGATGATACTATAATAAAAGGAAGTGGCATAGTACCACACAATTAAAATAAAGTGGTTACAAATTTACTCAACCTTGGTGGGTTGAAATCATCAATTTAGAAGAGGGTAAGATAATTTTATAACCCAAAGTGTAGGATAACAAAATAAACTTAGGTTAAAAATATGTCAATATCATAAAAATATAGATACAACTACAGTGAGTCATGACTAAATAAACTAAAAGAGATTCTTTTTGATCAAGAAGATAAAAATATGAACCAAGTAACTCAAAACATGAATTAACACAAGAAATCCTAAGTATAAAGCCAAAATTAAATAGGCAACACAACAACACCACATGGAAAAAGGATGAAGAATGGTCTAGGAACTTAGAGTGTAAGTGAATATAGGATAATCTAAGTCCACAATTATAATAAAATGAGGATGAGTCTAGGTAACAACCTTTAATCCAAATGGGAAATTGTACCCAAATTACTCAAACCAAGTGTGAATGGTAAATCAATAGTACCTTGGATTAGAAATTAGAAAGGAAAGATCTCAAATTTTAGACAAAAATGAAGGAATTTGAGATTTTTCAAAGTGTATGAGAATTTTAGACTAAAAAAAACAACATAATAATGTTGTTTAAAAAATATAAATACAATGTTTTTGATGAAGATTTGAACAAGGCAAGAAGTGATTTCAATTTAGTCAATGTAACACCTCTTTGTTCAAATAGAAAGGTGTATAATAGAGTGTTTGGTATCTTGATGTGTTTTTGATTTCACACAAAAAAGTTTTAGACTTAAAAATACCATGAAAGAAAAGGATAAAATGATAAAAACACCTAAGTGTAATGTCCTAAATCCTAAAACTAACAAGGTTGTATGGTACTATCTAATTCCATCTATATACATGCTCTTGAGAGGATGTTAAATTGTTAATACAATAAGTAAAATCACATGAAAATTAGGGTTTTTATGCCCCTTATTCTCTCAATATTTTGTATGATAACATGGAACTTTGGGCTACTCACCCTGTATCAATAGTATGTTCACATTAAGTGGGGTTTATCTAAAACTAAATTTTTATGCATTTAGTTGGTCCCAAGTATGGATAATACTAGAGATATAATCATGTAATTTGGATCCACATAAAATGGCTTATTATGAAAAATGTCCTATCCTTTTCACAACTACTACATCTATCAATTGCTTAGTGTAGTGTGATGTCTGAGTTTCCCCTATAGTCCAAGGTCGAGTGCCACTAATAGAGCTTGTTTTCACCGCTTAAAAAAAAAAATCCAAATGGGTCACCTTGAATTTATATACTATACCATGGATTGGGGTTGAAATTATTCCATGAGATTAATTCCTAGGTCAATGATTCCCTAGATAACTTGTGAGGATGTGATGAACTTCCACTCACAAGCCAAAGTACATAAAAATAAAGATAAGTGAAAAGATTTTATGGTCATTTTGGGGTCACCCAAATCATATGGATTTGGGGAGGGCCTTATAAAATTTACTTCCATGCCTTTGGACATGGATATAAATACAAATAATGATCATTTTTGGTCACATAATTTCCCTAAAGGGGACAAGGGGAGAACATACATGCAACACTCATCTTACTAAAAAACACTTCAAAAAACAAACATAAATCATGGAACTCTTATGAGAATTTAACTAAGATTTATGTTTATTTTAGAGAACCAAAATGAAGTATTTAATGAAGTTTTCCTTTAATTTATTATGAAATGGAGATTAAGTGGATTAAAATCCTACAAACAAGGTGTTAAAAATCTAAAACTAGGGTGTGAGATTTTTAGAAAAACTTGTATCTTATAATTTTAGGTCCCTATTTTTCTATATAGGTTGATCTTGCCATTCCATAAAGAGATATCTCCATTCCACAGTGCATTCCTACCATTATATATTTTGATCCCACTAAAAGATAGAGATAGATAAGACATTAGTTTGTGATCCCACTAATTACAAGAAAATATCACTAATTAGTAAGGCATTTCCACTGAAGTGCAAGTCATTTCTGCCAAAGTGATAAAAATGATAAAAATAAAAGAAACAATTATTACCTATGAGTTTTTGGTCTAGAATAATCTAACCATTCCATAATGTGATCTGATTGATCTATAGTGTGATCCCATCGATCCACAACATGATCCCACTAATCCACAACATGATCCTACCAATTCTACTAGACACACATGTGGATAAAGAGAAGATAAAATGATTTCATTATTCATAGATGTAATTATATTATTCCTTAGGGCACTCTCATTGATGTTTAGGTTGATTTAGCTGAGTTATAGATTATTTTTTCCATTTTATAGGTCAAATTTACCATTTTCCTCATAAGCTTCTAGAAACATAAAATGAGAGAAAAAGAACTGAAAAATAGCCTCCAAAGAGGGTCTGAATGCAAAATTAGAAGGTATAAAAACTTGTGTGAGGTGTGAATCCCACTGAGCATGCCAAATTTTAGAGTAAGATTATGATATGCATTATTTCATATGTTAGTCAAGAAAACATCGATAAAGAAGCATATAGAAACTAAAACATCAAGCTTACTCCCTAAAGGGTTGTTATTAGTGAATTCTAAGAGATATTTAAGAAAGAAATACCATCAAATCTCCCAAATAGTGTCCTTCCATCCAAGAGTAAAAAAAAGTGTGATTTTCCACATGGGGTGCTCCAAGTCTACGTCAATGAAGTGTAGTATGCTCCTCCTTCATTTATTAGTACACCAATGGCTTAGAATCATAATATTTGTCAATTTTTGAAAATAGGTGAAGCTTTTATATAACAATTTATGCATAGTAAGTTTGTATATATGAAGCTTAAAAATGGTGGTCTTGGCTCACTTATTTATAGATTTTCAAGATTGTTTAGAATCAACCATGACCATCCATCTAGAGATAAATATGTGTGGCCATGGAATTATTTAATTTTGGAAAGACACGACATAAATATTCCCAATAATATTTGGAATAATGGGGCATTGATGAGGCATAAGAGGGCTTAACCTTAATATTTATTTTATTAATGGCTTATGGATGCCACCCCATTGATGATGTCATAGGATGATGAATAATTGAGCATTAAATTTCTAATAAATCATGGAATTTTCACTTAGGCTCTTGATTTGGTTTAATTTTATTAAATGGCTTTGATTAATTTTATGCAGTTCTTTGGAAATTTATTGCATGCTTAATCAACCTAGTAAAAAATGTCATTTTATCAAGTTGTAATTTAACTAAAGTATAATCAAAAGAAGGTGTTATTTGCATATGGGATAATACCCCAATTAAGGTATTATGGACATGAAATAACACATGCATGTGATGTGTACTACCTAATTAGAAGAATTCAATGGTCCAAGGTGTCATTTTACATGGTCATAATTTGACTCAAAGTGGTTAAATAAAAGATAATAATCACATAAAATTCATTACCCCATTCAAGGATACATTAGCCTAAATTGGCACCTGTATGTGATAAGTTTGAATGATTTAGTGTATTTTAGTGATTTTAGCCAAGATTGTGCATTATCATAGGATATTGCTTTGATTGATAATTGCAACACAATAGTGATAGGAATTGGATATCTACATTAACTTAGTTTTCAAAAAATTGATATTTGATTTTATTTTCATCTTTTTTGATTTTCCCTAGAAATTATGTACCATAGTTTTAAAACTACTTAGTGATCTGAATTGTTAGTTAATGCAAAATGCTCACTAATCAGTTTCAAATACTCATAACAATTTTCTCAATTTATATCCTTTTACCTAAAATTGGCTTCTTTGATTAAAATCAAGTTCAATACTAATTAAATACATCAATTAAAGGAATATAGATAGAGAAAGCACAAACTAGATTGATAATGGAGTTAACCCTTTTTAGGGCTACATCTCCAGGTCAGAAAAACATTCGAACTGATCTATTAAATGGTGAAAAATACATTTGATGTATAATATTTACACCAATATATGAATTTGGTCTAAAATAATAACCTTTAGGAAGTCTCTACAATAATATCTTGTATGAGACTTACTCTTCTTACATAAAAGGACACTTGCTTACTTGTTTCTTACTTACTCTCCTTCAAAGGATAAAAAATAATTTTTCTTCTCTCCATGCATATTTTTTCAATTTCAACAATGAGCCTTTTATAATGTTCCCAAGGCCCTTATTTCATGGGTTGAAGTCTTATCTATTTACCCAATACTTTAGGATTCCTTCCATTGCCTTATTTTAGGCTCAAATAAAGATTCCATGCATTTAGGTTGGGATTTAATCCCATCCTAAGAGGGTTTTTTAATAATAACATTTTAATAAAAATTTCAACACCATATGAATTGGTATTAAAAAAATATTTACTTGAAACTAATAGAATATTTTGGAGACTTGTTTTTAGAAGTTCCACATGTTGAAATACCATTGGCACATATGTCAAGTCCTGATTGGACCATTGGTACACATATAATTACCAATCTAAAATCATCATTGTCCCTACTTGGTTCAATACCTCATAAATTCTACATATGAAGTCTGTTTGACCTTGTTCAAAATGCATTGGATTCATCTTAGCAAGATATTCGATGTTGGGATGTTTCTAATAGGGGTTTATACCATTTTATCACATTAGTGTGTGGATAATATTTGATAATTTATCCACAATAAAAACATTTTAGGCCACCAAAATTATGGTTTTATTCTTAAAATAAGTGAGGGTAAAACTCCCACTTTTATAGGTTACATCCACCTTGCCTTTTTTGTATTATTTCCTTTTAGGTCAACTCACATGTATTCAAAATATCCTCTATATGATGTCCTTATCTTCCTATAGAGAATAATGTAATTTTACAACTCATACAGATATTTGGGAGCAAAATCATTTATAGAGGGTAACTTAATACTTTCACATTGATCCATGATCATAGGTGGCTCATACAATTTCAAGTTTTCAAATGAATAAATTTGCATGTAAGGTTGTATTTATAACTAAAAAACATTATTACCACTCTTGTCCAAAATTTTAAATGGATCATACCTAATTAGTTTGAGGCTTTTACCTTATCTTTTGAGACATTCTTTGGTTATATGAAGCCAAACTAGGTCACCATCTTAGAAGTACTAATCAATCCAATGCTTGTCATGCCTAGCCTTGTACTTGGATTGGATATTTTATAATTAATTTTGGAAAACTTGATGAACTAATTGGATATCTTATATGAATTTATTTACTTTAACTAAATACTTTTGTCCATTTGGTACACAATCTTTCCTAAAATAGAAGTCTAAAGGAAAATTAGTAAAATAATCAAAATAAGTCTCAAAAAGAGACTTATGGGTAGAATAATGTATGGCACGATTATATAAATGTTGCACATAACATAAGTGTTTGTACTAAAGCTTATGTGTTAGAGGTATAATCATTGAGAGGGGGGGTGAATTAGTGAGCCTAGATAATCCAAATTTTATTGCAATACTTTCAAACTCTTAATCAATTACCACAATCATTCATGAAGCATACACATCACTTATAACGATGAACAAGAGAGATAATGTAAGATCAAGTACATAAAACATAACATATGTGGGGAACCATCTTGGGGGAGAAAACCCACTATAACCTAAAATTGGACTACTATCCTATAATAATAAGAACCAATTTAGACTAGCTATAATTGATCAAGAAACTACCATCCCTTATTTTAGTGAGACTATAATCCCATAAGGAGTTATTGTACCTATCTAGCTGAGCTACCACAACAACTAAGAATTTAAAATGTTTCACCTTGCAAGGAGGATATAACCTCTATATGTTGAGCTACCATAAAATCACCTATGAACACAACCTCTCTTAAACACTGATTGCCTACCAATTTGATGGAGATATAAAACATATCAACTTTCTTTAACTCTACACACTCAATGCATCTAAAGCCACATTTTGGATCACTCTTCATTCTTAACTCATCCTCAACATGCAAGGGAACTATTATGACATAAAAAACATGATCCATAGGTCATACACATAGTTTTAAATCTATTCTACTAATTAACTCATATACTAGGAACTTTACCTCTCCTTTACTCCCTGATTCTCACATGCACACACCTCTTACAAGTCTAAAAACCATCACATTTGGTTTCACTATATATAGAGCATTCATGATCATCACCATCTTGGTTAGATATTAGGCATGCCTTAGCCATTAAGGAATTTATCAAATTGAGACATAACTCAATACCACGACATAGGTCATCCATAACACCTGTGGGTCACCCTTATGTAGCTACACCTTTCAATTAGGCCCTTGTAGCTCTTATATGTCTCATGGAGACCTATTCACCCATTTAAAACTTCATCAAGAAAAAAAAGAACACAATAACACTTTAAGTTACATGGTTCCACTCCTTATGTCCCCTTAGACATCATTAAGTGCTTACATTCATCTTTGCTAACTTTTGCATATGCTCAATCTACTCACATAGTAGCATTGTACACATGATACAATGAATGAACACATAGTCAAATTATTAAAATTGTTCATACTCAAGATAGATTTATCACACCTTTAAAATCCACATAGAGAATTCTTATGGAGTTTACAACAATCTCTAATAGTTGATACAATATGAAATATCAAAACAACATCAACACAAGCTCAATTAACCTTCTTAGGTTACTTGAAGAACATAGTCAAACACATAGTAAAATTTAGAGCTCAATACTTTTATATGTAAATATATTCATATATTCAAATCTATATTTGTATATGCACCTTGGAGTCCTCTACACATTCACTTTTTAAACCATTATAAAATTCTACATAGATTGAAAGATATAACATAAAAATTAAGCACTGGTTTTTCCTTTACAAATTTGAATATCTAAATCCAAATGGTCACAGTTAAACTTTGGTCACTTAAAATGCATCTCGTGTCGTCATTTCTTAGATCAAATATTCACCATCAATCTTCTTCAAACTTCAACTTAAATATACTATTAAACAAAGAACATGTTGACCTCATCTCATGTAATCTTGTAATATTGACTTAATAGACACCATCGATATTTATGGATTAATTAGGTATTTATCATATAGCACTCACCATTTGATCTTGATTAGAACCCCCATTATCATAACACTTGGCACCCTCATGTGCCTTTTGAACAGTTTTACTTTTAGAAATTGAGCACTTGTCATCATATCACTTAATACACACCATTGATCTATATTTGTATGATCACCCACAAACTATTAGATATTTATTTGGTCTAGATATTTAACATTGTGCAAAATAGACTAAGTATGGGGAATATTTCTATCTACTTGGAAGGCCAATTTTGCACAATCATTTCTTTTACCTCACTCACTTGCATGTTTTAAAATTTGGACCATGTGTTATCCTTTCAAAGAGGAATCCAACCATGTATTAATTATCTCCTAAAACCTTTGCATGAACAAGATATAATACCATTAATATACTCACTTATATTTTTTTACCATATAGCCAACTATGCCTAAAACTTCTTAGAAGACCAACTTTGTACATGTATAACTTTTGATGCACTTCATCGCATGACCTAAAAATTAGTGCATATAAACTAGACATAAAAATGAGCAAACCCATATGATATTTTTTTATAATACTACCACATGTGTGAAATATGACTACATAAAAATGAATAATCAAATTTTCTTGCCATGTGCAAATTTGGCCAAGTATGGAAAACATTAACAAATTGCCTAGGAGCCCAACTTTACACTTGGATATATTTTGTCATACTTAGTTACATGACCTAAGATTTATCACATAATATGACATTACATAATATAATCCATCCATATGTCAATATTCTCATATAACCCTCACACATGTGAGATATGACATCATTAAGAACTTACTCAGCTCTGTTTGAACATAGAAAGCACTATCAAAATGCCTAGGAGCCCAACTTTACACTTACATATCTTATGTTGCACTTTGTCAAATAACCTAAAATTTAGCTCATATTAAATAGGCATAAATGTGACCATAACCATATGACCAACTCCCCTTGACTCATACACATGTGGCAATGGTGATGTCAACAAACTGTCTACTCAGATTTTTTGCCACTAGAGCCAAAATGTCTAGATGAAAATAATGATCAATCAAATGAAATCCACTCATGCACTCAAAGAAAATAAAATATATTATAATACCTATTTCACATCCTAGAATCACCATACTGATCCTTGAACATCTCTAACAATTCCAAAAATTAAGATCAACCATGCCTCCTTCAAGCATATTATGAAAAGCACATTGCACACTTTGCCATTATCACTTAGACTATCAAGGAACTTTATCCACTCACTTGGACACCTAAATACATCAACATGACATCATTGAAAACTATACAACATTATTATTCTTATTAAAATACCTTTGAAGCAAATGAACCACTATTTAGTTGAACATTTTTGTTCGACCATCAGTGTCTAGATGAAAGGTAATGATCTTATTGAGTTTTGTGTTCATCAGTTACTACAAAGCTAACCAAAATTTCCTAATGAATTGAGAATCCTAATAATAAATTATGTATGTGGGAAAAAAAAACCTAATTTTTTTTTAATAACGAGTGTGTAATCTCCTCACCTATGTCAACTTTTTTGCACGACACCGATATACACATTTTACTAAATTTATCCACAAAGACAGACAAATAGTCATGATTTTTTATAGACATAGGAATAGATGGGTTGGTATGGTAATGTGGGTATACAAGCCCAAATTAATATTACTAGGATTGATAGTGGCACAAAGAATACGACCTTTTACATATTTGGATACATTTTCATACATCCAAGGCCAATAAAAAAAATCATCACAACCATGTAATTTTTTCCCAATTCTAGAATGACCTGAAATAGGATAAGTATGTACTTCCATAATCACATGGAATATTTCATATTTAGGAGTTTATAACTTACTAATATGATAAAATAATCCATCATTCATGTGATAGTCCAATTATTCTACCTACTTTCCATGGGTTAGATCTTCATAGACATCCTTAAAATCAACATCTATAGCATATTGTTCCTTATAACTTTCATGCATCAAATAAATATGCTATAAGAGAATAAATGAAATAATAGGAAGAATTTAATGTATATCAAATACCTTATTTTTTGTATCTTTATTATATATAATTATGAGATGAAATTATTATATAAATCCCATCCAATGAAAATTCCTTGATTGTTCTATCTTTGACTATGATTGGAGATATTACAAAGGCCACTGATTTGGATGGATGATTATCTCTTTGACCATTAAGTAATTCTTCCATTTTTTCACACTTTGAACCAAAGCATACAAATATTTAGAATAAGTATGATATCCCTTTACCAAAGTTTTAAAGGTTTCAGAATGGTAACAAACATGCTTTAGCTTCTACATCAAAATGACACCCATGACATAATCACTTGCATTAATTTCAATCTCAAATGGCTGCTACAAATCTAGAAGTGCTAAAATTGGGCTTATTATTATATTTTATTTCAACATTTCAAAGGTTTTTTTATGCTTGCCTCCCCATTGATAGACCTGTTAGTACTTGTCAAATCATGCAAATGATATGCAATCAATGAATTGTTTGCAATAAAATTTATCCAATATTAGACTACCCCTAGGAACCTTATAACTAAAGTTACATCATTAAGATTTGGTCATTTAATTATGGATTCAACTTTAGAGGTTTTAATTTTTATTTTATCATCCCCTAAAACATAGCCTAAATATACTAAAGATGCTTTTCCAAAATCACATTTAGACATCTTTAGATACAATTTATTTATTTGAAAAGTTTCTAAGACTTTCTTAATATGTTGTTTATGATCTTCCCAATTTTGAATAAATATCAAAATGTCATCTAATTAAACTATTAAAAAATCATGTATAAATTTCCTAAATACATCATTCATAACTCACATTAAAGTGGTGGGAGCATTAAAAAGCCCGAAAGGCATAACAAACCACTTAGAAAGACCTTTCTTAGTTTTGAAAGCAATTTTCCAAATATCACCTTCACTAACTCTAACTTGGTGATAACCACTTCTTAAGTATAACTTAGTGAAATAAAAAAAATTAAATTTATTTAAAATATAATTAATATGAGGAAGAGGGTATTCATTTTTCATCATAATCTTGTTCAATGCTTATAAATTTATACACATCTACTAAGTGCCATCTTTCTTTAGCACCAAGACAATTAGTGAACCACATAGAGAAGTGCTTGGATGTATTACCCCTCTCTTAAGAAACTCTTGAAATTTCTTATTTATTTCTTCATTTATACCATAGGCAACCTGTACACACCAATATTAGGAAGATGTACATATTCCTATAGTTGTATCTCATGTTGAATATGTATTTTAGGAGGTAAACCTTGTGGATCCTGAAAAATATCATTATAGTTACACATAATATTTACTATTTAATTTATGATTTTAGGATCAAAACCTTATATAGTCTTGGATTTATCACCATCCTTATATTTTATAACCATGATTACAAAGTTCTTGCTTATATTTATAAGGCTTTTCATATGTATTACATATACAAGTGATAATTTTGATTTTATCTGATGGGCTCTAACAATGTATTCAACATGATATTATAAAAGAAAATATTTATTATCTTTCCTATATAATATTGAATTTATATCATAAAAATAAGGACTTATAAATATAATACCATATATATCAACTAGAACCACATCTAACTCTACCTCATCAATAAACTTAGAGGTGAATGAACATCTTAACCTGCATGTTTTCAGACTTGCAATTTAGCATCATCATATACCCATCCTAAAGGGTAAGGTTTAGGACATGGTTTAGTTTTAGGTCCTAATTTTTTCAAAACTTATTTAAAAATTATATTATATTGAGATCCACTATAAAAAATAGTATATATCTTAGTATGCTTAGAAATCACTCTAATGTGGAACAACTTCTTTGTTTTCTTTTCATCATGCATAGATTTATAATTCAAATAAGAATGATAACTAATAGATTTAATGATATAAGAGGAAGAAGATGAACCTTGCATGCCCATGGTGGTGGCCTTGGTCTCATCACAAAAATTAGAACCAATATCTTGTTATATTACTACAATAGTCTTCTTAACTTTTTTGTTCCCAAGCCATTTTGGTCTATGTTCTGGATGGAACTTCCAAAACATAACATCTTCATGGCCTTCTCTCTTTTAATGAGAGAGAAAATGATTAACATCCTCTTTCTTAACTATGGAGGTATTTTTCATCTTACCCTTTCCTTTACCTTTGCTTTCAAGTGGTTAACTAGGCTTCTTTGTGAAGTGTTCCATATCCTTAGTCACTTTACACCTTGATTAAATATGGGTAACTTAGACACAAACTTCATCAAAATTAGTGGGGTTAAACATAAGGATTGCATTCCTTAATTAACCATGTAACCCACCAATATATTTAAAAAGAGTCTCTTTATTTTAAAGAGGAATACCTAACACCAAATCCATTTTTCTAAACTCTTGAGTATAATTAGGTACACTTTGACCCTTACTTTGCCTTAAATTTTATTAGTCCATAGTATCTTCTTGTATATAACCTAATAAATAGAATTGATTTTTTAATGAAAAAATAAAACCATCCCAATAATAAATCACATTACCATGCTTAAGGAGATCTTCTTGTGTCTTGCTTGCCTACCAAATGAGTGTTGTACCACCCAACTAAAGAGTAGCTAGCTAAATTTTTTCTTCCTCATCATCAATCTTCTAAAATCTGTAGTAGACTATCATATTCTTGATTTAATGAAATAAATTTTATGCATTAATATCTCTATTATAGATTGGAAAATCAAACTTAACATCTAGCTTAACCTTAGAATAAATAGAATCATAAAATTTATTTTACTTATCATCAGAGAAAGATCAAGAAGGTTTAGATGGAGGAGATTTAAGATATTCTTCTCCTTTACCCTTACCAATCATTGAGCGTTATTCTTAAATTTTCCCTTTGATTAACATCTTCCTTTCATAATATAACTCTTCCACCATGCTCTTCATCTCAAGAAAGGTTTGATAGAAGGCCACTTTTGATTCTGGTCCTCTTTTAGGAGAATCCATGGCTTGACTTGCATGTTTTGTACAAATTTCAAGGTTATATTATTCAAGTGATAATTTAGTACGCTTGATCTTAGACCTAGTTATCATGAAAAATGAAACTTTTAAAATCCAAAAACCATATTAAAATTTCCTTGATCAGTTTCTCTAATACCAAATTTGATTTGAATTATTAGTTAATGCAAAAAACTCACTAACTATCAATTTTAAATACTCATAACATTTTTTTCAATTTTTGTCCTTTTATGTGAAAATAGATTATTGGATCAAAATCAGGTTCAGTATTGATTAAAAAATCAATCAAATGAATATAAATAAATAAAATGCAAATTGAATTGATAATAAAGTTCACCCTCTTGGGGGATATGTCTCAAGTCTAAAAAACACTTGATCTGATCTATTAAATGGTGAAAATACACTTTGTGTATACTATTTACACAAAAAATTATGAATTTAATCTATAAAAATAATTTTTTTATTCCTTTATAAAATATATAAAATAATATATTAAATTGGTGTTGTTCATTCTACATAAAATGATACTTGATTACTTGTTTCTTACTTTCTCTCCTTCAAAGTCTATAATCCAAGTTTTCTTCTCTCCATGTATGTGTTTTTCAAATGCAACAATGAGCCTTTTATAATGATCCCAAGGCCCTTATTTCATGGGTTGAATTATTATCTATTTACCTAATACATTGGGATTAATTATATTGCCTTATTTTTAGGCTTGGATAAAGCTTCCATGCATTTTGGGTGAGATTTAATCCCATATTAAGAGGGGATTTTAATAGTAATGTTTTAATAAAAGTTTCAACACCATATGAATTGGTATTAAGACCAATTTTTAATTTAACCTTGTAGCATATCTTGGGGTTTTTTTTTGGACATTATATGTATCAAAATTCCATTGGTATACATGTCAATCCTTGATTAGTCCACTAGTATATTTCTAGTTATCATGCTAATATCATCATTTTACCTTGTTTGCTCCAATAGGTCATAACTTTTGCATACATAGTCTATTTGACTCGATTCAAAATGAATTGGATTAATATAAGAGATATCTTCTATGTTGGAATGTTTTAAATATGGTTTCAAGCCATTTTATTATATAGGTTTGAGGGTCCTCCTAGATCACTTAGTTATTATCATGAAGGGATACTCAATGCAATGTTTACAGTCCTTGTCTATCATTTAAATATATCATGGCATGAGGGGATTTCCATAATAATTATAGCCATAGTGTATTAATTAAATTTAGATGCAAAAATAAATTAAAATAATTCTAATTTAAGATAAATTCAAATTATGGTAGAGCAACAAACAAATAAATTAATAATCATAAACTTTACACTTTGAATGTACAAGCTTTTTACATTTCAATAAACATTCAATTTGTTCTTTTGAATATGTGGTACTTGTTATTTCAATGAAAAAGATAATGGAAAAAAAATTGGTGCAAAAATAAGTCTTTGATTCACCTTGATATGTTTTTATTTACTTGTGTATAGAGCTCTGATTTCCTGATTGTGATTGTGATCTCTATATTTTGTGATGTGATCCTTGAAAATGGAGATTTTCAAGTTTATTTATATATTTTTGGATAAGGATCCAATGGTGGAAGATGATTTGGAATTTTTAAATAATATAAATGATCAATGATGGCTAATGAATCCTCACCCATGAGGATGAAGACCATTTCAAAATAGTTGAGAAAATCAAGGGGTTGGTTAATTGAGTTAGCTAGACTAAGTCAATTTTCTTGACAACTCAAGTGATGAGTCATAAGAGGTTGATAATTTTATGGATTTGGTTGGGATGAGGGAGAAAAATATGGGATATGTTTTGATGAGGTGTAAAATACACATTTTTATTTTAAAAGTAAGGATTTAAGTGTGCATAATTGACTAATTTGACTTAATCAATTATTTGAAGGAATGTGATGAATTATTTTAAGAAGAATTATTAAATAGATTTAGGTGTATCTTGACATTAAATGAAATTTAGGTGTCTACATTTTCCTCTCTTTGAAATATTATTATAAAAAAATAATGTTTCAAATAATAGTAGAAGTAGAGTTTTGATGATTAAGAAGGAAAAATTTGACCCAAATGAATGAAAATGAGTGTGATGATGCCCCCTCGAGGCTTTGTGCAAGAACACATACAAACACTTTAAATTGATGAAAAGAGGAAATGGTTAAAATGATGTTGACAAATGATAAATCAATTTATGTTTGAACTAATGTCAAATTTCTAATATATTAGTTGCATAAAAAGGTTGCCCCTAGTTAATTAAAACTAGAGTATGTATTTAAAAAATAATAGTTTAACCATTCAGAGATTGCATGCTTACTATTGTTGCTAATGATGCAAGGGTAAATTGAGTGGGTGTGGGAATGATATATCACTATGGATTTATAAATAGAAAAAATATATTAAATTTTCAAATGATGTTGATTTTACACTAAGAGATTATTGTACTATTTTGAAAATAAATTCAGAATGAATTGATTTAATGTTTTTAGAAATTTAAGAAAAAATGAATGGATGAAAAAAGAGTTAGATGAAAGGATGGGGGGAATATTCAGTAGTATATAAGAATATAAGTAGAATAAATGGGGATTAGAAAATCATTTGTAAAAATTAATTTCCAAGGTTATTAGGTAAGATTCATGATTTGAGATATTTGCTATGAGATGTGAAAGGAAACATGCACTATATTCCACACCATGACTATCGAGTAAAATGAGCGAGATGATTCCATAGACTTAAGAAGAGAGAACCTCTAGTAAATGATTTGAATTTTGATTTTTTTGCATTTATTAGCATTTATTAGGGATTAAAGTTAGATAAAATTAAATTATTGTTATCGAAATGATGATTTTGATATAGAAATCAATGATTTCATAGGGGTAAACAATGATTTTTCTAAACATGGTGAAATTATAGAATAGGGTAGAAAATTTGTTTTATGAGAAATTAGAAAATTTTCTATTTTAGGTAGCCATAAAATCGCTAAACATGGTAGTGAAATCATTGGTGTTAGAAGTGATTTTTATCTAAGTAGGATAATTTTTTTGAGAAGGGGTATAAATCAAATTTATGAAGATCAAGAGAGAATTTGTAAAGTGTAATGGACATTTTGTCCTATGAAAAACTGAAATAAGAATGATAAAATGGAATGGAATGAAAAAATGTTTGTCGCTGATTTTTTTACTATTTTGTTATAGTATTTGGAATGTAGTGATAATTATGGAATGTAATACTAAGTGAAATTTATTAAATGTTAACATGTGTGATTTATAGGAGGTATTACTAGTGCTAGTGACATGGGAGAAGAGATCTAAAATGATGGTACACATGGAGATCTTCACTGAGTATGAGTTTGGCATGTTAGAGTGAATGGATTATCTTATATTGTATAGATTCTAGAGGTTTGAGAAGACAAATGACATAGTGAGATGAGCATATTTCACTTGCTGATAGGGGATATGATTGTTACACTGGAGGATGTGTATCAAATTTGGGTATCTTGATATGAGGTAACATGTTTACTAGGGATAGGGTCATTAGGAGATTACTTTATACTAAAATTTTGGTGAGGGTTTGATTCTAGTTTTTAGAGGTGGGAACGACATAGACTATTATACCGATTTAGATATGGATTCTTTGACTATCATACTCATGGTTATTGTTAGTGTCATTTTGTTTCCTAAAAAGAATGGGAGACTATGTCCTATTGGTCTATTATATGTGATTGGAGACATGATAGAGATGGGAGAGATATTCACATTGAGTTCATGTATTTTAGCTCACTTATACCATGATTTACATCATTTTATGTATTCAGGTCAGATAGATATTGGGCTATCTACATTACTACAAGTTTGGTGTTAGGAGAACATTATAATTAAGAGGCTAGTTAGACATATGAGCACATATTTGGATGATGATACATTGGCATATGGATGGAATGTGATTATTACAACATGTAAACCACATTTAAGAGATCTAGAATTTTATATGAAGGTGATGGATGAGGTATGTCATGACCAGATCACCTAGAGACCTTACAGAGAGATTGTGTTTCAATGTCCACATGAGGATATTCAAATGGACTACATGATGACCCATTACTACATCATTGGGAGATAAATATATCATAAAGAGATATCACCCAAATAGGGTGATGAGACAGTTTAGTGTTTGATAGTATATACCAGCTGGACCTCACATATTTTTACATTTTATGAGGGAGAGACCACAATGGGGTATGATGATTGATCTAGACATTATTGATCATATATGGACATAGTTATAAATTTTTATATGGATTTTATAGAGAGACATAATTGAATTTAAAGTGGTTGATGGGTATGCAAATTGGTGGGATTGATAGAGACCATTGAGATTAATGATGTCATATGCACCACCATATATGTAGAGGTAGATGTTGGTGGCTAGTTTGAGTAGACAAACATTAGGTATAGGTTTAAGATCATAGATTAGGAGGGTTGTTATAATGGACATAGGATGATCATGAACATGATTATAAGGCAAAGGACATGCTAGGGAGGCTAGTCAACTTCATGACATGTAGATCATAGATGTGGAGGACATTGAGATTTTTCACAAGGGGTTGACATGGATGTTAATAAAAAGTAGAGGGTTAGATGAGATACTCCATTGGTATAGGTAGAGAGTTAGGATAATGATGCAAGATAAGATACCACCATGAGAGTATCATAGGTCTCACAAGAAGAAAGAGGGGATGTGGATGGTTATTCACATGCTCTAAGATATTCAAAGGAGCATGAACTTATTGATAAACTCTAAGAGAGATTAGGGCTTGAGATAGAGAGATAGATGGATTTCATCAAGAGGTATCTAGATTATAGGGTGTAGTAGATGGTAGAGGGGATCAGGCTATGGAGATTAGATGATTACAGTCTAAGGTGGACATGTTATAGGGTATTATTAATGGGATGGATGGGGATGTCATGGATATAGGATTGGTTACTAATGATGTAGAGATGTAAATGTAAAATTATATAATGGTCACACAATGTTATAGATAGGAGAGGGACATAGTTTGGAATGAGCTTTTAGAGGCTAGATTATTATTAGCTAGAGGGGGAAATATAGATTCTTTGGACAAGGTGATGTAGGCTATGGATCAGGACACATATTATAGGATCTTTTATGAGGGGGCTATACCATGAGAGCATAGGTCACCATCTTTTAGACAATACTTTGTGAGATAGTCAACATTTATGAGATATGTTTAGTTGATGGAGTCATAGAGGTTAGTGGGATAGGTATAATGTGTGATGGGTCATCCATAAGGCACACCATATTATGAAGAGTTATTCTAGAGATTATATACTCCATCTGAGCAATAGGACAAGACATAGATATAAGGGATATTTTGATAGATGGATTTCATCGATGTGTAAATATATTGAGATGTATCTTTTTGTATAGACACATATGATAGGGGTGTGTGTGTGTGTGTGTGTGTGTGTGTGTGTGTGTGTGTGTGTGTGTGTGTGTGTGTGTGTGTGTGTGTGTGTGTGTACATACACACACACACAGAAATTCATAATGATTGTTTTGAGATTTTTTACTATGGACATTGGACATTATTGGGATATTTATTGGTTTACATGGATTTTATGGATATATGGTAGCACTTATTATATTTCCTTGATTGGATGATGTGTATGGATGTATAATGTGACATTGATGCATATCTTTTATTTTTTATTCTTTACATTGGATTTCCAATAGTATTAGAGCTTTGAGCAACCTAATTTTTAATATAACATAAAACATAGTTCCACCAATGATATTGAATAATCATGATGAATTTTGATGTTTTTTACATTTGAACAAAAATAAAAAAATAAATTGTGTTTAAGCAAAGTATACCATAATATAGTCATAACCATACTATATTTGCATTTTCACAAAATAATCTTTATAAACATATAGAAAAAAATAATAAAAAGAAGATATGAAAATAAAAGATAAATCTAAGTGATTGAAACACACACAAAATGTTAATGAAAAAAAAATCTTAAATGATTGTAACATACACAAAATAACAATTGCAATAATAATAATAACACATAAATAAACAAATATTGACTTAAACAATAAAAAGTGATCACAATTGAAAAAGTAAAATAAAATAACCATTGGAATGGCTAGAGATAAAAATGAAGTTAAATAAACAACATAATTACTTAGGATAAAGAAATGGATAAAAATACAACTAAGTGAATGGTTAGGGATATAAAATAAACAATACAACAATGAAAATAAACAAAGAGTATAAAAAGTGGAAAATTTGAAAATTTGTAAACAAAGAAAATCTAAACAAGGATTGGTTAATTGTATCCAAGAGAAAGGCTAGGAATAGAAGAGATGTGTAAGGAGTAAATAATTCATGTTGAGGAAATGGATGATGGGGAAGGTAATGGTTGAATCGACCCTAGAGACCATGTGTCTGTAAGTGCTACCTACATAATCCACTTTAGACAAAGTCTATGTGGGGATATTAGGCCAGATGTAGTTCTCTTAATACGTGAAGTGATGATAAATTTGATGATTGATGAAGCATGCTAGATATTTTTATGAAAATGATGCATGAGTGACCCACTTAAGAATGATCAAATGATTTGGAAGAGAGTTTAGAATGGTATATGTTTTGAGATTAATGTTTTAGGAATGTTTTTATGATATGTTTGTATTTTTTAAAATAAGGGAATAAGATGATTTTTCATAATCAACAAGAATGCAGGTTCACATAAAGGAATAACAACCTTAAAATCTAACATGTCATAGGATAAATGACTAACAATTGATAAAATGATAAACTTAGAAATATACAATGGATAATTGAAAGGTGATGACCCCAAGTAATTAGGGTAATTATATACAGTTATTTACACATGGTGAACTTATTTTTCAAAAATAAGGTAACATGATGGATATGTACAAAACTTTACTAATACAATAATTAATTATTTTATGAGGGATGATCCAACTATATTCATGAAATATATCTTTCAATTTGAAGCAAAAGAGTGAAAGGAATAACATGATAAAATGGTGAAGAAAAATAATCAAAAATGTGTATAATAAAGGATGGTGATCTAATAATTATGAGAAAAGGTGAAAGTGTACATCTTGCCAAACTCACAAAACACTAGCTTTGTTAGACATGTTTAGAGAGAAATAGCTTTGACAGAATTGGTTAATGGGATAAAGTCTACCCTTTTCAACATAGAAATGTAAACAATCTATTTTAAGAAATATTTCCTTGGACATCCTTTGATTTAATTTGTTTTATGACCCCATAAATGTAGTCTCATGTGACTAGGCATACACATGGGCTTATCACTAAAGACTATGTATAGGTGAGTAAGATTATATATCCCCAATGTTAATCCTACGCAATTAATAAGATGAAATGGATAAACACTAAATATCAATGAAGGGAGAGAGATAGTTTGATTTTTATAAGTTATGAATAAGGATGTCGTGTTATATGGGAGAATTATACCCCCTAATCTTGACACCATGAGATTAGTAAGATGCAAGGTTTTATAATTAAAGACCAAGATATGCAAGTAAATTTCCTGTTTATTATTTTAACATGTTTAACATTTTATACATGAAAGGGAACTATAAGAGGAGACTCTATCATGGGCTAGTATGTTGTAAGTTTGACATAAAAAGTGTAGGAAAAAGATTTAATCTACTCATAATAATTAAGGAAAGAAATGATGTAACACTAATTTTGAAAATGTATTTTATGAGATAATATGGTGATATGATAAAATTAAAATGATATGGTAAGATGCAATTTTAAATGTTTATGTTATGCACACCTACAACTAAAAAATCACTAAAATTAACATCAGACATATAAGACAAAAAATGTAAATGATGACAAATGAAATGAAGATAATTTAGGTGTAGATAGGTTGCCCCCAAGTTTCAAGATAATTTTTTTGAGTTATGTTCTTATTGTTGGTGTTGTGGCATTAATGTTGTCATTGATGTCAGGTTAAGAGGGATGTCATTAATTTGAAGGTAAAATTTGAGGCCATGCATGGTGAAGTGATATCTAACAAAAAAGTATTATTATAATATAATTTTAATTAAAATTATTAATTCTTATAATATTTATGACATGTCAAGGTCAAGATCAAGATACAAGGTAAGCATACTTTTGAGCACTAGTCTTAAGGAACATTGTCATATCGTGGCATGTGTGTGAATATGGTAGCATAGTAATATGGATACACATAGGTATGTTTGGATGTTTAAGGATGTGAAAGAATGAATATAAGTGTTTAAAAAATTAATAAAGTTTCAAGGTAAACCTTTAGGGGTAAGGTCTTAAGCCTAACCATGCAACTAGACTAGTCTTAGACTCTAGCTAACCTAATGAGGAGTCTTGAGGTGTTATCAAGATATATGAAGGATGAAAATAAGTGGTAGATAATGTGATAATATTTTTCACACTATGTTAACATGTGTATAAGGTATATAAAATTTCATAGGAGGTTTCTAGTTCAGTTTGTGGCTCAGTCTTTGCATGAAGAGACCTAGTGAGAAGGCATAGGCTTGGTATCATGATAAGGTGAGAAATATGAGGCTTGTGATAACAAGTTTGGTATTGTGTGATAATGGTATGAGGTTTTATGAAATTTTTATGAGTTTTTTATAACATTTCATAAGGTTTCAAGGTGTGTTCAAGGTATAAGTGTAACTTACAAGTTTAGGCCTACTGAGCAAAGAGACCTATTATGGCCTAATGAGGGGTCACATTCAATTTATAAGGTGATATAGATCATAAGATAGTTTTTAAAGTTATTAAAATATATTTTAAGTGTGTTTACCAAATTTTAGGTCAAATTTTGAAGGAAAAATCATGAAAATTGGTGTTGAGGTTTTCTGTGTGCACATAATAAGGTGTTGCAGACCTAAGAAGGATTTTGTTATGCTCATTGGCATGTGAAACATTTTAATGAGATATTAAGAGGTTAATGGAAGTTTTTAAGGGTCATATATATAATTTCATAGCATTGGTTTTGGATTTTGAGGGAAATCCTTTATGAATAATTGCTAAGAGTAGGAACATGTTTTTAGTGCTCTAAAACCCTAACTATGACCCAATATGGAAGATCTTGTTGGAAATGAATTATAATGGATTTTATGACCTATTTTTATGATTTTATAATATATTTTACTCTCCCAAGTACCTCTATGTGGCATTGGTTTATTAGAACATTGAGTAGAAGCTATAGGAAACCCCTTATTTCTTGAATTTTTGATGTAACAAGTAGGGTTGAACAAGTCAAAGAATTAAAATTATTGGATGTTTGAGATTTAGAAATATATATTATGACCATGGTGTTTTATAATTAGTTTTAAGACCTCAAATATGATAAACTGGTCATAGAAGTTCACCTATCACTAAAAAAGCCTAGTGAGGAAGACAATGAGAAAACCAAGTAGAAGTGAGAATGAGATTAGGGATGGGTTGTAGTGGAATATGGATGGATAAAAACGCATATATTTTTTATTAAATGCATGTAAAACATATAAAATTTTAATATAATATTTTTAAATTCTTATATACAAGTAGAAAGTTGTTCTCAAGGTGACTTGTCTAACACAATGAGGTCTGTGTAGGGTGAAGACATGAGATTGGTCTATAAGACCAATATTTATATTTGAAATTATAATATATATTTAAATATTTTATAAATATTATTAAGGATCATATAAACCCATTTTAATTTCATATAAGTTTTCAAATAGGTGTTCTAAGTCTTGGTTTCCATGACTGTGTTTTGGAGCATTCAGGTAGTTTTCTGTGTGTTGGTGAGAATGATGCTCACAAGTCATTATAAATAGTTTTGAAGAATATAATTAATATTAAGTTATTATATAGGTATAATAGGTTTATTTTAATGTATTTTTATTCATTATAAATTCATATGAAGGTGTGAAAAGTTAGAGGTTCTTGACTCGTGTTTGAGCCCTGTTTGCAATTTTGAGTGAGCATATGGAAATGATCAGTTTAAGATATTTTTCCCTATTTGGTAAAATATAATATACTTGGTGATGATATTTAGGTAATTGAGGTTATATCCATGTAATTTTTTAATGTTTTAATGTGTAAAATTTGAGTGTATACTTCAAATATTCAAGGCAAAATTTATGGTCGTGAGAAGGGCTAATTATGAGTAGGCCTAATGGTGTGGTTCAAGGAGTGAAATGAGATAAATGGTGTTGGGGAAATAAGGTGAAATTATAAGGGGGTATAATTGAATTTTGTGTGAATTTTTTAATCCATTTTATGAGGCTCAATTTTTTCAAATTTGGTCAAGGTAAAATATGTGCTTTGAGAAGACCTAATTGCATTAGTTCTCTATTAAGCCTAATGGTGGTTTTGGTCCTTATGGGTGGTGATCAACCTATGTAATGGTTTTTTAACTTTAATTTTTTTTTTTTGATATATTAAAATGGTGATACAATTATTTTGAGTTTTTTGTTGAAAAATGTGTGTGAAAGCAAGAGTCAAGTATAAGAAGACGGTCTAATAGGCCTAATTTGAGTTGTTAGAATATTGATAAAATAAACAAATGAAATAGAAATTTGAAAACTAGGTAGAAGGATTGAAGACCATAAGAGAGGTATGTTTAATATATAATTAATATATAATATTAATTATATATATTATGATCAAATTTATATGACCTAATTCTTCCAAGAAAAGGGCTAGTTGAGTGAAGAGGCCTAATAGGCTGTTTGAGAGACATAAGAGAGTTTGAAGAACAAAAGAAGGGGATCATCATTAGTTAAGTAATAAATAGGTGTCAAAAGGTGATTATAGGTTATATGTGACTAAGTTGGTTTTGAGTTACCTAGGGGGTTGGTTCCTCCTTGCAAGTTGGTGCTTTTTAAAGGACTAGTTGAGTTGGTGCTTTTTAAAGGACTAGTTGAGTTGGTGCTTCATTAGTGAGGGGTTGGTGATCCTTGTGGGGTTGGTGCCTCAATAAATATTGATTCATTTCTTTTCAAACTATAGTCCAAGTTATGTTTTAGTGGGTTTTATACCCTACGAGGGTTTCACACATATCTCTTATGTTCATATGTTATATTCTTATGTGAATGCTTATTTATGCATTGATTGATGTATGTGTTTTAATGAATGATTCATGAATGATAAGTAAAAGTGAATGACTGATTTAAGGGCATTGATACACCCCCCCCAGTATATATACTTAAAATAACTTTTAAACAACAAATTATTATTATTATTATTATTATTATTATTATTATTATTATTATTATTATTGGTGGATTTTTGGCATCTATACCTAATGAAATGTCATAAGATGCATAAGTTTTCTACTTTCATAGATTTTTCACCCCATGAAAACTCTAGATAGTCTATGTTATTTTGACCTAATTTCTTATTAAATTTCTATTTCAGTTCTATTATTGACTTTGAATAGCACTTGACCAAGATTAGGTTGTTGGTCCCACCAAGCACTATTAAGAACCATCTATAATTTCATTCTCAATTGGGGAATCCTTGTTGAATAAAGATGTCCATATATAATTTTCTTTGACAAAGTTCAATGGTAACTTTGGATTTTCTTGAAAAAATACAATTATCAAAGAGACCCACATTGATATGTTCGATAGTAAATCTGAACTCTAGAAACCTTCTAATAGTTATTCTAACCATCATGGAATATAGATGTCTTTCTTTATAAGGAATATAAGTGATGTTATTAAAGAGTATCAAGAACCAGGGACTAATGACATCTCCATATATACAAAAACCAATATCCCTCACCTAACTATTATTGACTAACCACCAAATGCTACAAAAGTCAAAATAGTATAAATTTGTATTGACAATTCTTAACTCTTTGTCAAATATAAAATATTAAAACTTGCTATGTTGTGCATTGAAATTAATCTCAAAATCATGATCCAACTCATTATAATGCCATTCTATTAGTTTAACATAATAAGTATGTAATATGAGAGTTAAGTTTCTTTCTTCTAGTATAATTGGGAGATCATTCCATGTGGTTTTTATCCTAGTTGATTTCATGTTTTTAGTGTTTTTAATATTATTATCCTAAAATAACAAAGAACCAATTTGTTCATCTATTGGTGTTCTTTGATTGCTTTTTGGAGCTTCAAGAAATGGTTGGTGAAGTAGCATTTCTCCAAATGGGATGATTTAATGTATGTTTATAAATGTTGTAATTGATATGTTTCCATGATATAATTCTAACAAATTTCATTGCTTTGGATTCCAATTGACATGTTCAGGTAATGTAATGTTAATAGGAAAAGTAAGAATAGTGTTTATGGAAATGGAATAGACTGATTTGATGTTGTCAATAGGATTTGTATTGATGTTGGATGAGGATTCTTTCTTGCTTATAACATTGTCACTATCATTTTCAAATTTGTCTATTGATAAAACTATTGTTGGGACCAAAGTGGATGTTGAACTTTATTTTAATCCCAAAGGAGATTAGATATATAATTTTGAAAATATTTTTGATCTTGGTTTAGATGTGGCCATTATGAAGGCCTACTGAAGGGTTCTATTACCAAATTTCATTTTTTTATCTCTTAAAAATATTAGATTTTAGGTGAAGATATTTTTGGAAATGCAAAGTCTTAGGTGTTGGGTTGAAGGCATATGATATTTTGACAATAGGTGGATTAGATGGGGTTTAAGTCAATATTGGGTGTTTATCAAAAATGGGTATTTGATCAAAAATGATTTTTTGGTGGATAATGGATGAAATATTATGATTTTTATTTGGAAATGAAATGAACTGAGTAGGCTTAGGAGAGACATCTTGATATACCTTTAAATTAAGTTTTTAAAATATAAATAGATGTAGGTTCATTCTGATATACTATACATTAGATAACTCTTGGCTAGTGTAGTGATGGGTGTTGGGATCATAACTAGTGGATGAAAAATTTGACTGATTTTGGAAGATGGGGTCACTAGTGATAGAATTATATTGATATAGAAAGTTTTGACATTCACTATTAACAAATTATGTTGAGGAGGTGGCTTGATTTTGAAAGGATGAATTATTGGACTTGTGTTAAAATTAGAAGTATATGTGTTTTGTAAATTTGTGAACGTATAGGGATTTGTGAAAAATTTTAGGTTTGAGTTTTGGGATGAATTAGATGAAAAATAAAATGATTGATTTTGATCATTATAGAAAGGTTAATTTTGATAGGTTTAGAAGTTAGAAGATTGATTTGGATGAAATGTAATTGGATTGGATTTGACTAAATGGGAGTTTGATTGGTGAATGTATTTTGGTGCATATTAACATTAGAAAAAGATGGTAAAGGTGAACCAGAGGTTTGAATTATATTGATGTTATGATTAGAACCATATGGATCTATGTACATATTTTGATTTGTATTTAGTGGGAATTTGATATGTGGATTATGTAAGATTAGAAGAATAATTCAGAGAATTTTGATTATTATAACCTAAGAATTGATTTGGTGTTGTCCCTAAATTAAAATTGTGGTATTGTTCCATGGGTGAACATGAATAAACATTGAAGCTAGAAATTAATTGGTTATGGTGGGGATTGAATTGGTTATTTAGGAAGTTTGAACAATTATCCATGATTTGATTAATTAATTTTTGAGTTTGAATATATATTCAAACTCTAATTTTCTTGATTGATATTTGAGTTTGAATAAATATTTAAACTCATATTTTGAATTCTTAATAATTTATTTCATATTGATTAAAGTATGAATTAAAATCAAAATTAGTTGGATTAAACCTTGGGTTATAATATGGATTATGAGATAAAATTGGTTGAGTTATGGTTTTAAAATGACATGCTTCTTATAATGGATTATGTTATTAATAAAATACTAAAGTGATTGAAAGTTTTGATTAAAAAAATTTATAAATAAGATATGTGTCAAACACAAGAAATATAATAAACTATAATTTCTATTCTAAATATTCAGTAAATTTGAACATAAAAGGTTAAAACTAGGATGAAGGTTATGAACAACTATTGGGTCTTCCATTATCACTAACTCATCCATACTCTCAGTTTCTACCTAATATTTCAAAGCATTAACCATGGAGGATATTTCCATACCCATGGTCCACTAAGTCCTCTTTTGAGGGTGTGTGGAAGGTTTCTTCTTAGTGATAAATTCTAATTGATGTACCAAAATTAAACAACTAGGCTCAAGGTTTAAATAAGCTTATCTATAGGGAAAACCCTAGAATAAATATATAAAATAGATGCAAACTATTGGGTCTTATCCTAAAGTTCCCAACATAGTCATAGGAGTCTCAGTGTATTAACAATAGATAATATCATATTTCAAAGCAACTATTAAAACCTTGGGTATTGGAGTATGAAATCCCCTCACATCATGGTGTACTTAAAACACACAACCACTTAAGTAATTGAAATAGATAGATCTCAATTATATACCCCACTAGTAAATAGGGTTTGGATTACTATGTGGTGGTGAAATCCATGGTCAATAGATCTCCTAAAATGAAAAATAAAAGTAAATATCCATTTCTTATTTCTAAGTATCATTACCAATGTGATGCCAAGGAAAGAGTATATGCGGGCACTAATTGGGTAACATAGATAATTATGAAAATGTTTATGATTTTTGAGTTTCATCGCCAATGTGATGCTAATGAAAGAATATACATGATTTACATAATCACAAACAAAATATTGAAATGAAAAATGATGTAATTACTAATAACTTGGAAAATAAAAGTAAAAAATGTTAGTAAAAAGAAATTTGATTTTTATTGATCCTTTTTGTTGATTCTGTTTGACTAGTATTCTAAAAGCAAGTTGTTAGAATGTTTTCTTAGGATTGGAACAAGGTAACCTACAATAGAATAAGTGAAAAACCATGAAAATGAAGTGAAAAACACATCTCTATTATGAAATTGCAATTATATAGACATATAAGAAAAACAAAATTATAATAAAATCAACATAGGAAAAAGATAAAAAGAAAAAAGTAGAAAATAAATAGACCTATGCTTACTGAATGATTTTGCTACCAAAAACAATGATTTTATTTCTATAAGAGATGAATTCATTGTTGATAATGATGACTTCACTATTGATAATGATGATTTAACTATATAAAAAGATAATTTTGTTGTTATAAAAGGGAATTTCACTATGCATATGAACAAAATCATTGTTGAAAATGGAAAAACTACTACATAAAATGATAAAATCACAATTTCCTAAACAAATTGTTATCAACCCTATAGATAATGGAAAAAATAGAAAGGAAAAATAGAAAAAAATTGTTGTGTAATTAAACAAACTCATTGTTAAGGTCTATGATTTTACTATTGATGTTTCCAAATTTATTGTTACGTAAAAGAGTACACATAGCCAAACATAAAATACCTGATAGCAACTTGTAGCTCATACCAACACTTAAAAAGGTAAGATTAAAAGAAAATTCAAACATTAAAAAAAATCAAATGATAAATTCTATCTAAAAATTCAAAAATGATGATCAAAAGATGAAAAATATGAGGGTAAGGTCCCATTGGGTGTGCCAAAAATGTATGAATTAACTTTAGATGTGCAAAGAAAGTAAAATTATTTTAATATAATATAAATTCAAAATATGGTATATCAAAAATCAAAGGAAAAAAAATACAAACATTATGCTTTGAATGGACAAGCTTTCTCCATTGTGATATACATTTGATTTGCTCTTTTGAATATGTAGTGCTCACTCTTCCAATGCAAAGGAGAATGGGTAGAGTTTTGATGCAAAAATAATTCTTTGATTTTCCTTGATTCATTTTGATTTTATTGTGTATAAATATTTTATTTCTTGATTGTGATTATGATCTCTAGATTTCATCATGTGATCCTTGAAAGTGGAAATTTGTATGTTTATTTATAGATGTTTGGATAAGGATCCAATGGTGGAGGATGATTTGGAATTTTTCAATGATTCAAATGATCAATAGTGGCTAATGAGTCCTCACCTATGAGGATGAATACCATTTCAAAATGGTTGAGAAAAGCATGGGATTGATTAATTGAGTCAACAGGACTAAGTCAATTTCCTTGACAACTCAGGGAATGAGTCATAAGAGGTTAATAATTTTACTAATTTGGTTGGGATGAGGGAGAAAAAGATGGTAGAGATTTAGATGAGGTGTAAAATCCATATTTTTATTTTTAAAATAAGGATTTAAGTGTGCATACTTTACTAATTTGACTTAATCAATTAATTGAAGGAATGTGATGAATTAATTTTAAAAGAATTATTAAATAGATTTAGGTGCATTTTGACACTAAGTGAAATTTAGGTGTTTACACATATTATAGATCCAAACACTATATTTAATTTATACATACCTCATGGTATTTTAGAAACACATAGGATTTATATTTGTATTGAACCTTATGAATCCAACCATCCATTTGATTATGTGGTGCATCAGTTAGTGGTTAGTGTCGAGAAGATACTTCAAGCTTACCATTGTAACTAGGTTTAGTGGGCTATAAGAATGACACTTCCTCCATATTTATCACCCTAAAAAATTGGATCATCACTATACAACAAACAAGCCAATATATTTGAAAGCCTATATTGTGTACATAACCTTTAATATGACCTCACAACCACCTGATGTTATTTTTAAATAATTAGTTAACATTAGTAGTTATTAAAATTATAGTTTCTATTTACTGAATGTTACTCTATGTTATATTATAGACTATATCAGATAATTTTGGTATAAGTTAATTGTGGTGTGTTTCAATTAGATTGACTAAGTTGATCTAGTTTCTTGTGTGTTTACTTTACTTCTATTTATAAAATAAATCATCTAATTTTTAGAGTTTAATTTTTTCTACTAAACTACAAAAGTAAATATACCAACTCGATCTAGTATATCACTTTCTTAGCCTATTTTCCAAACTAGATTAACTAGTTTCATCTTATCAATTTATAGACTATTTTTTCCTTGTTTATCAAACTAAATTGACTAACTCAATCCAGTCAATTTATAGACTATTTTTTTTTCTATTTGCCAAAATAGATCTACTAGCTCAATCCAATCAATTTATAAACTATTCTATTTTCTTGTTTACCAAACTAGATTGACTAACTCAATCTAATCAATTTATAGACTATTCTATTATCCTATTTGCCAAACTAGATCCACGAACTTGATCTAGTCAAATTCTAGATTGTTTTATTTGATTATTTACCAAACTAGATTGACTAGCTAGATATAATCAATTTTTAGACTATTTTGTTATGATATTTACCAAAATAGATCAATCTAGTCAATTATAGACTATTCATTTTTTTTCCAATTAGATTCACCAACTTGATTTAGTTAGTTTTCAGACTATTTTTTTTATCTTATCTATCAAATTAGATCGACCAACTTGATCTAGCTGATTTTAAGCCTATAAACTTTCATATTATAGTAAGTGTCTAAATAAATATTACTTTTTTATCATGCAACTCTTGTTTTATGAAGTTGCACAATAAAATAAAACTAATATGATGAATTTTAATAATCCTCATAAATATTCTAAGACACATCTACCATATCATGTGGTAGATAATCCTGATATTAGTAACATCCATGTTACTATTGATATTTTGGCCTCTTAGGCCAAAATATTAGCATCCACCATTCAAAACTTGACCATTCCATCAAATTTCTCCTTAAAATAGGTCTTGAGGTCATTATTTGTAGTCATAAGATGAGGATGAACATGTTTTAGAGTCCATATGAGTTCTAATCAACCCTTACCAAGGTCTATTTGTGGAGATTTGCTAATGAAAATGAATTAAAAAAGGGGTTTAAGAGGTCTAATGTAGGATTTGAGGTCATATACATATTTAAATAGTGTTTTCAAGTGAATGGAAAGGTATAAGGATCATATTGACATATAATTTAGATCATTCAAGTCCATTATGAATAAAAACCCTCTTTTAATGTCTTAAAAGGCCACATAATGCCAAAAATACACCCCAAAACCTCCATAAACCCATACTAAGGGGGGTTAATTGTATTAGATATCTTATTTTATCTCTTTTGGCTTGTCTTGTCCTTTATTCCTCTTCATACGTGCTAAAAGTGACTTTAATGGTCTAAAACTGTGCCATTTCAAGCAAGAGCATATAATTTTTATGGGTTTTGATGTGTTTTTGTAGTATTCTATTGTCAAAGAGGTCCATCTAAGGACAAAATATCACCAATATTAGTCAAATAAGTAAATAAACATTCAAAAATAGAGTTTTTCAAGAGAAAAACAAGGTTTTGAGGGTTTTATATAGGTGTACAAAATTGTATAGATAGTTACAGGTTAGGTTAAGGCCATGGTAGGTCAAAAACACCATGTAATATCCATTTTAGGTCTCAATTAGGAGTTTCATGCTTAATAAATCCCAAACAAGAGGAAAATCAGTTCATTTCTCCTTCAAAGACCTAGAATGGCTACTTTCTAAGACATGACCAATCAGTTAAGGAGATGCATGGAATATTAAAATCATTGGATAAGGAGTATATGGTACTTAAGATCTTATTATAGGTGTAATAAGAGATAATAATCATTGATCTCTATGAAGAATTGTTAAGAGCACCAAACAGACCTATGAGGTCATCTAATAGAGCATGATGTTGGTTGAAATATTATTTATTCTACTACATGGTTATAGGTGGTTATTTGGGGATGTTAAAGGGAATATAAGGAACCAATTAGGTTCATTAAATATGATTTATGGGTCTAAAATCATTTTCTTCCATCTAAAACTCTCGTAGTTGCTTTAAAACCATCATAAAACCCCAAGAACATGATTTTGCTTTTTTGAAATTTTTTGGGCTTGTTCCATGAAATGAGTGATTGTATAAGGTTATAAATATGTTTTATATTCATCTTAATGTAAATCCAATAATTTTTTTTATAGGAGAGTAACTCAGGGTTTTTAGATGTATTTAACTATTAAAAAAGGCAAATTTATAGGTTTGGTGAATGAACATGTCTTCATTACATCTCAGTGACTTTTCTCATGAAGAGATAGTTTTAATTTGCATAAAATTAATAAATTTACCTTTACAAGATAATCCAATAGGTTATTCAAGATCATTGAACCTTAATATTATAGTGGTTTTGGAATGATTCTAGTTTGAGGCTAAAGGTATAGGCCTATACATGTAGGAGGGTAGTTTCATTCATTTTGAGGTGTTATTCACCATATAAATGGTATTTAATAGGATCAATAGTTCCTCATATAACCCTTCATTCATTTGAAATAAATGAAAAGTGCATTTTTCACAAAATACCAACTTGTAAGGTCTTAAAAGAGTTGAGTCTTAAATGTTAGTATTTAGGTCTGTAAGGTAATGATTACCATTTACAACATTTTGGGGTGTTTATTTGAAAATTAGATCTGAATATAAACCCATACTTATTATCCATTACTTTTAATACTACCCAAGGAGGAGATGGTTCTCATGGAGGTCACCTATAAAGTGAAATAAAGAAGATTCCAAGCTTCAAATTGCTAAGTTACAGGTGAGAACCAACTCCCAAATTATCTCAAGGATGCATCTATTGGAGTTGTTGCCAGAATCCAAATAATGTGAGTGCAATGGAGACGTGATCACATGAGTTGAAGCAAGTGCACACCACATAGATGCTAAAGAAATTTGAAAATATCACAATAAGATAAATTGCACAAAACAAAATGGAGAAAACCAAAATTTGATTGACATGAGATGGCCAAAGTGAGGAATACAAATAGGAGAGTACGTAAGTAACTCCTCCACAAAAGGTGGACAAAGCACCCCAAGAATAGACTGTAACTCCTCCATGAAAGGTGGTGACAAGGTGATAAGTATAGAGAAGTAAATCCCATCAAGGGAGTTACTTATGACATTCTTATGACACCTATGACACATCTATGAAACACACCTCCACATAAGCTATCCTATCCCACAAATGTAGGAAAACTCCATGTATGCACAAGAAATATAATTTCACTAATTAATAAATAGGGAAAAATAAAAACCTACACTAATATCATCCAAAAATTTGATTATAGTATAATACAAATAAATACAAATTATCATTGACTGGGATACACTTATATGTTTTACAGGTTTTAATCATTTTTTAAGGTATTCCTCCTATGTCAGGAAGTCAATATGTAGGCTTCCCAATCAAGGATTTGAATGAAAATAAGTCCTAGTAGGCATATTGGAAGGTATAGATTATATAAAGGTGTATTTACATTATAATGAATGGATAAATAACTCATGAAATTATCCATGCATCTAAACATTTGTTAGGGCAAGTTTCATGTCAAAAAGCATGCTTATTGCAAGATTTAAAGTGGTTTATATAGGTCTAAAAGGAAGGGATATAGTCTAATAAGTGTCACACCAATCCTCCATACTTATAGAGATTTTTTAAAAAAAAACAATAAGGTCTATAATATGTTAAGAGGTCCGATCATGTCCTAATGCATATGATGAGGTGCTAGCTATACCTCAAGACACTTTCAAGGAGAATATAGGTACATAATAAGTTTCCAAGGTTAGATTAGGATTGAGAAGCATGTATAGTTGTCTTGATTTGGATATTCAAGCCTATTATGGATGATATTTAGCTAGAATTTTAATAAATTAGGGTCATCTTTAATAAAAAACACAAATATTGATAAAAATCTCCTAAGTTGTAGGTTCTCAACTTATTGAGTCATAAGAGTTCCGAGTAGGATGGAAGAATTGGTTCAAGTCTTGACAACTTAGGATTCATAATAAATTTATGAAGGTGAGATGGGATTATAATTATTATATTATAACACCAAATTTTATCTCCTTCAATAAATAAGAGCATAATTGGCACAAATATCAAAATTGTAGGTTTGGTCTACGCATAAACACTATTGAGATAGTCAAAAGAAGGCCTATATTCACCATTATAAGTTGTTATAATGATAAAGGTAGTTATAAAAGGTTTATCTACATATATAATACCCTATACCATAATAAAGGACTCATAAATAACATGCAAAAGGTGATTCATTAGAAGAACACTCCTCTTAGCCTATGTAGGATTGCATACCCTACCTAGGGTATCTAGGGGCCTAGAAATATCCATATTTTTGGTTTTATCCAAGCAAACTTCGTCAAAATTGGATGGGAGATTTTGGATTCATTTTTAAAAGTGTGTGAGAAGTTTAAGGCTGATATAGTGTCTTTAGAGGGAGTTATCATAGTTTTCATGTCTACAGGCTTGTATAAATAGTGAAAACCCTATCAGTCCAAATAAGGAGCACAATTTGGAAAATAATGATCCAAAAGTGATGAAACTTAGAGGGGAGATATTGGATTCAATTATATAGGTGTTTGATAGGGTTACAAGGTGTTATAATGTTTAAAAATATATTTCTCCAAGTTTTCAAACCTATAACTCAAGAACATAGTCCAAAACTATCAACTCCAAGTCTTGATTCATCTAGGGGTCAGAGAAAATGATGTAGAGGTGAGATCCCAAGTTAATAGAATAAAAATATATAAAAAATGACATTAAATCTTGCATAATACAAGAACAATAAAATATATATGACTTAATCCACCTAAAACCTCAATTCAACTTAAGAACTTGTCTTCCCTTATTTTGATAGGGTACAAGATACAAGGTAAGTCGAAGAAAAGTTGTGATCATATATAAAAAAATATTTAAATTCCTACAAAGTGTCTTGTATGTTACAAGTATGTAAGTTTTATGATGTCCTCATGATCCTAGAACACTTACACAACTCTTAAACAAGACCCTCATGGTGTCATAATGATATGCTAGTGGGATAAAGGACTACCAAAAAAGTTTTTAAGATTGATTATGGGTAGAGTTCATAAGTTTCCAAGATTTCCATAAGAGGTTTCATAGATAAAAGGGAAGTTAAAAACCATAAAAGAGTCTTAATCTCAAGAGACATGCCAATAGCTTTTGGTAGTATACAAAATTTGTCAATCTCTAATTCCTACCTCCATGTCCTTCAAAATGATGTCCACTTGATTTAAGAAAGCTCTTAAGAATCATGATGATGAATAGGGGTTAAGACACTTGGTAGAGTAGAAGACAAGAGACTCCAAAAAAATAGCAAGTTTTTGGATATATCAAAACATCTCCATGATCAAGGAGGGTCTTGATGCAATTATAACAAGATAAGTGAAGGCCTTGTGACTTGAACATTCTCCCAATCCTCTCAATTAGGTGATGTTGTAGGTTTTATAATAGTTATAGATAAAAAGAGTGTATTTTAAGTGATTGAAATGTGCTTTGAGAAAGATGTTAGAAGCTAAAAGAGTGGTGTAAAAGGATATAATAAGAGTGAATGAGGAATGCAAATGCATTTGAAACTAATTTTATAGGCTAATAAATGATGTATTTGGCTACTAGCAGAGTGGAGGAGGGTCATGAATGAATCTTGTAGCTACCATTTTAAGGAAAACATGCCTATTTCATGACCATTATGGAGAGAAAAGTAGTTTTTAGGCCTAGCTAACATGAATGGAAGAGAGGTAGGTTGATTAATATTTCATGAAGTCCAAGTAGACCATGATTATACCATTTTAACTTCTAAGAGAAGAAGTGGTTGCCTAGTTTTTTAATACCCATGCCATAATGAAGTCAACCAAGACTAAAATAGCCCCTTTACTCCATCTCTACACCACACTCTCATTAAAAGTCATGAAGGAAGGTGGGATAATGCATTGAGATGGATAAAAGCCTTGATCTCCTTGGTTGTTTTCTAATTTATAACTAAAAATTAATGTGTGATGAAACATTGAAGAACCTCTAGTTCTCTCTACCTCTCTCTCTCTTGTTCATTCTTCTATTTCAAGGTCTAAAAATGACCATTTTTAGAAATCTCCTCTTTTGGTGATGGCATATTCTTGCGAAAATAAACACATGTACTTAATTTTAAAGTAATGAAGAATGTTTTTACCCTCTCATAGCTAATTATATGTGTATTTTATGAATTTTTGATGCTCTCCTTGTAGTGAAATTATTTTTGCCTTGATTGTGTCCAATTTCACTTCACCTCCATTCAGGTGAACTCTCTTTTTTAGTTCATAGTCTATGAATCCTTATGCCTATGCAATGTTAGTTATGTTGATGAATATTTATCCTTATAATGATATTATAAATCCTTGTACCCATATATTAAATAATGATGATAATAGTTTCATGATTGAGTTGTGTATGTTATAATTCCCAAGGTTTCCACTATGTGATTTCAAGTATGTGGAAGAAAAAAACTATTATGGTATATCAACCCCTTTTTTGCTTTTAGTTCCTTGTTATGCTTCCATTTTCCCTTTTATTTATAAGTAGTAATAGCATTAGTGATAGCTTAGGTGATCCATCATGGGAACCAACCCTCTCTGGATGTTCACTCTAACTATAGGTGACCCATAGCCTTGGAGTTATCCCATTATATCAGGTTGGAAGGAGAAGTCCCAAATCTTCTTCTCCATAAGGTTAATTTAAATAATGATAATATTTAATAGTAGAACCAATGATTATGGGAATCTTCCCCATTTTTTCTTCTCTTAATCCTCTATTCATACCTATGGTAGAGGATGAAAGTGATCTTGAATATACAGATGAAATGATCCTCTTCATCAATGAAAAAACTCAATATCAAGGTAAGGATCCCATAATCACATATAACCTCATGATGGTACCTCACATTGGAGAACCCAATTCACCTTCACCCAAATTTGTTACAATAATTGGGGCAAGTCATATTATGACTTATATCACACAATTATCTCTCATTCCTTCCTATGCTAGCCTGTCTTCCTCTTCCATTCCTTCATCTTATATGTTGACAATTTCCACAAACATGTCAAGTACCACCTTTAGTGGTCATACTCAAATTAATACTCAAATTTATAAAATTTCTAGTACATCTCAAACTATCAATACATCTCATAATGCTAATACATCTCATGCTACTTAAACTACTCAAAATACCATTAACACTAATCAAAATTTATTACAAATTTTAAATAAATGGATATTTTTCTAACTAATAGTGCAAATCAAATGATACAAATGCAAAACCAATTAATGCATTTACAAAATCATAATCAACCTACTCAATGGGGATGTAAAATCTTAATGCCCCCCCACCCCCTAGAGATGCACATGGTAATATTATTCCTCAACCACCACTTCTTAACAAGGCCATTAAACATCTATAAAATGCACCTCTAGTTCCTTAAATTACAGACATTGACATAGGTGGCATAGTTCCCATTATCACTTATAATGGATCTAGTGATCCAACATTGCATTTGAAATATTTCAAGAACTTATATAAATATTGGGTTAAATTCAACACCTTCGATACCATTAAAATCTTAGCCAAAACCTTCTAAGGTGATGCTTTAGACTAGTATAATCAACTAAAAACCCTTTCTATTTATAGTTTGGAAGACTTAGTTAACACATTGATTCAAGAATTTCAAACTAATGATATTCTTGAAAATAGTCTACCTAACTTTATCAATTGTAAACAAAAAGAATCCAAAACAACCTAAGTTTTCATTAAATGATGGAAAGCCATGTCTAATAAATTTGAACATAATGTGTTAGATGAAAATCTCATCCATAAATTCACTAATTCTCTTCACCCTAATCTATAATATTGTGTGAGGAATCTTTACCCAAGATATTTATAAAGAGATCTTGATCAAGCCAAATGTCAATATTTTACTATATAATCATTTTATCCTTTACACCCTCCCATAGGAACTCAAATGCTTATGAAAAACAAAAATAGACATGTAGCCAATTATGGTTTTATGAATACATATGATTCCATACATAATATTTAAGCCATTACTCCTAGTGGTCCCATAGGGCCTATTATTTCATCATCAATTTACAAAATCCTCATCTTGGTTCTACATTTTCTAAATTAAATAATTTAGATATCCATAAACCACTTTCCTTAGTAGAGATTCAAAATCATATTATTTCGAATTCACCATGAGATATTTATCCTCCTCACCCTACCAAACATTGGCATAAACCATACAAATTCTATTGGTATCATTCCAGTTTGGGCCATTCTCATAAAACTTGTTGCCAATTAAAATTTTTCTATGAAATATATTTGTGTACCTAATTTTGATCATGAATCACTCATACATACATGTCAACAATATTATAAAGCAACAACCAAGGCTCATGAAATAAAAACTAAACATGAAGTCCTTAATCAAGCTAATGCTCACCTAGCTATTTATAAGGATCCCCTTCCTAATCATCAAGCTAGTACAACCCAACCTCCCACTACCAATAATGTTTAAAGTTCTATGGATACTAATGCTAACATTCATGATGAGAATGTTATTAATATGAATAATATGAGAAGAGTAATTTATTATGCTGATCCTTATTTAATATCAAACTATAATAATTTCCCAACTTTTCATACTATTTAATATTTTTATCCTTCTCATCTTATAGAATTGGGTAACACAAAAACAATTTCAATCAATTCAACAAAATATTCTACTAGGTCACAAGTGTCCAATCAAATGATAAAGTTAGACACTAAATTGATTTATAGTAATATAACTTCTACCCCTACATTAAAAAAAATACGTCACTCAAAAATCCCAAAGTCATTTATTTCTAATACCTCTTCCTCTTATTCACAAGACACAACAAATGATTCAATAATGTTATATAAATCAAGATAATTAGACATACTTGGTCAAACCATATTATCTAATTCCAAATTGAAGATACCAACATAAATTTAAATGCACTTCCACTATACCTTTAGAGGATACACTTTAACAATATACACTTATATATGATAAAAGTCTAATTGGATATGGTAAATGGGATCTTATAACTAAAATTTCACATCTCCCATCTCAAATCGATTTCGTTGAACTTATGATAACTTCTCATCATTGTAATTATCTAATGCAACTTTTATTTGAAATTAACATCCCTCCCCCCACCTATGGGGAAAGAAGCCACTTTGTCTCGATCTAAAGATATCATTCTTAAATAGTGTGAAGAAATGCCTATCCACATTGATGAAATGGTAGATAATTATCTTTCACTAAAATTACCTATCACTTAAATGATCCTTGATGAAATATTAATATGTGTGGATGATTCTACATTGTTCATTAGCATCCAAACAAGACATATTCAAGTCAACTATGCTTTGATTGATGAAGGTTTAGACACTTGTGTTGCTTCCCTTAATTTCATTAAAACACTTAGGTATTTAAAATGTAATACCAAATTTACTCAAAGTACATGGCAAGGATATGGTAGATTATACATTCCTCCTTTATGTTGTGTTTGCTTCCTATCATAGTTCTCCTTATCACGGTGTGAATCAGTGTCAAATTATAGTTACATCAAGATGTATTAGATGTTATGGATGATGTTTACCATTAAATTTATTAGTACTCATGAACACATCATGGTATTTCATTGCATTACTTATTATTTAGTTTTTATTTATAAGTACACATTGATCTTATCTTTCAATTATCACTTGAAACTATTTAATGGATTAATTTCATTTTCACTTATTATTCCTATACTTTTAGGATTATTTATATTTACACTTGTTACATCATTTTTTTGAATCAGATAGTTATTCTTGTGGCATGGTGTGTAATACACACCCTTTAATATCCTATATTTACATTATGATTATCTAGCAAGCATATGTCTCATTTTATCATTTCATACACAAATCTATATGATCTTCACTCTTCCCTTATTTTGCATCATACTAAGTACACATATGGTTAGTGTGGAGATCACATACTTGCTTATGGGTAAGCCTAATTATTTATAAACTGATAAAAATCTCTAGGAAAATTTTATCATGTAATTTAATCCTAAAAGTCATTTGTATTTTTCACTTATATAACTCATGCTTGGTTATTCCAAATATGTATGGAGGAAGAATATGAAATCAACAAAAAAGTTAAAAGCCAAATCATTTAAGCAAAAATAAATTATAAAAAGACAAAAAAAAAACATTTAAAAGTTAAAATCACACCAAAAGATGTGATTCTTATTTTAGCACATCTCTTATTTCTAGTTGAACCTCAAAATCCATAGTTAGCCTCATAATAGAGCTAAGGTCCATTGGGGTTCAATTAGCTAATAAATTGGAATAAGAGGTCTCAAACCTTGATATAGTTCTACCTATTTTCTCATGCAAGTACCCAAACTTCGTAGTAGACTAATAGATGTGTAAGAGGTCTTAAGGAATTGGTATTACATTGTGAGAAGGTAGGCCAATTTGAGTTTTCTTATATATATTCACCAGAATTTTTATGTCTACTATGAACAAATATCTTATGACTTTATTGTCCAAGAAATTATTAACACTTAGCTATTTAATTAGTATGTCTTATACCTAGTAAAGATTATTACAATGCCTATGTCATGGTTTTTACACTTCCTTTTTCATTTTAAAATCTCCAATATTATTCCTTGATGAATATTACTTTTTAGATGATCATACCCCTTTTGTTCTCCTTTTGTGAGTTACAATGTAAGATCTTTAATAAGACTAGGCCTTTCTCATAAATATTCCCTTATTTTTCCTAAATATTTACCATAGTTATCATTCACCTCATTGTTTTAACCTTTTTAATTTGTAGTGTAATACCTTGGATAGGGCCAAAATTTCCTCACAAACTATACTCATGCTACATACCATTTTTAGTCACAAAATAACTATAATTTTTCAAACGAGTGATTAACACAAACCCTAATTTTTTTATTTATCATTTAACTTATATTTGATTGTAATTTACATTGAAATTTACTTATTTTCATGTTTTACATGCCTCCCTTCACTTCAATTTTATCATTTATGTTTTACATATTTCCCAACTTGATTTAGTGTGTTCTAATTTTCATTTTATGTTTATTACCTATTTATGTTTTACATGCTTCTTATAGATGATATATATTAGTTATATATCACCTAGTCTTATACACTTGAAAAATCAAAACTTAGATATTCATCTTAGTTCTAAACCTTTCCCACTTTTAGAATCTCACATTTGCTCTATCGTGTGCCCCTTGGCCTATCTTTTGGTCTAACCAATATTATGTTGATGACCCAAACCTTATATATTTATTATAATGATTAAAACCTTCTTATCTTCCACCTCTAAAAGTTTTGATTTTATACCTACTTTTCTATTCCATAGATTCTAGCATCTTAAACAAACACATTTGTCAAAGTAGGTATCTTGCTCTGATGTAAGTATCTTGTGTCTTAAAGTCATTTAATTTATAAATGAAACATATCCTAATGGTTTTCCTAAGTGATTTAACATTATTTATTTATCTAAAGGTATTGATATAAAAATAATATCAACCCTCATTCATTATTCACCTAGAATTCATACCAAAGTGCATTCAAAGAAAATTCAATTGAGAAAAGCTTCCCTTTATTCCTATTTCCATATTAGTCATAGGTATTGCACATCTGAAGGTATGAAATACTCAAGGATCATCCTAAGAACCTAATTTCTAAAGTTATAAGCTAGGTCAATTTTATACTTACTTTCCACATATTATATGTTTCACACACAATCCAACACATATAGGAGAACTACATCAGTATTAGACCCTCTTTAGAGTATTGGATACATAGTTAGAGATCATTTACAAATGAGAATTTGGGGTCAGATCAACATCATGTGACCACTAATCCATTTCCCCCCAAGATCACTATGAGGATGAAGAATTAGTGTTTCATAATTTCATAAGGAGTGATGGTCCATGACCTAGATATAAATGCACCAGAACAAAGGAAAATACAAACCTAGAAGCATATAGGTGGTTGAATCCTTTTCTAACATGTATTTTATAGAAGACATTTGCATTAATTTAATATACAAGCATTGATGCAACCATCCCATGTTGACACTAGTGTTTATAAATATGGAGGTAATCAAATCAAAATTTGGCAACTAATCTAGAATCTTCTTCCAATCTATTTCTTATCTATTCTAGATCCAAAACTATGTTAGCATCAAAAATAGCTAATTACATTACTTATTTGTCATTTTCATATATAACATAGTCATACTTATTATTTTAACATATGTTATATCTAAGTTTAGCATCTAATTGGCATGATTTATATATAAGTTATCACCCTTATACATTAGGTTATCTCTATCCCATTTAATTATAGATAACCCCAATATAAAAATTTAGGGTTAAAAATTTGGTGAAATTGATTCATATGATTGTAAAGATTTTTTATTCCTAAGGCTTTCAATCAGTTAGGATTTTAGATTGATATACTTTTTCATTTCTTGCTTATAATATTCTGCATGTAACCTAGGAATAGCCCTAGATTTGAAGGTGTGCATATTGAACATATTGAGATTACCCTCCCACCACATAATAAGTCTCAAAACAATAAGGGACCTCATCATATAGATCATGATGATACCAATGCTGATAATTAAAATACACTGATGAGGTTATCATAGAGGAATATTTTGATAATGAAAACAAGTTTGATGAAACCAATGAACAAGAATAAATAGATCATGAGAAAGAGAAATAAATTACATTTTTTAGTGAGTGTATTCATCAAAACCATGAAGATATTTATAAATCCTAATTTTTTTTGGAAACTACAAACACAAAAAGCATAGATGACCAAATAAGTCCATGTATGGATCAGCTATTATAAGTATGGGTCATCCCCATATACCAATAACCCTTCCCCTAAACACATTCCAACCTAATACTTATAATGGGGGCATGGGATATGTATTTCTAGATTTTTTTCTAAAACAACTATTTCTACATCCACCATAGGGATAACAAATGTTTTAACTCAAATACCAGTTTCTATGCCTATTCAAACTATGAGTACATCCCCTTTATGACTATTCAACTTTCTAATCTAAATCCTAATGGGTCTAAAATTCAAACACTCCAAGTTATAAAGACCTTAGAGGATAAGGTTACAAAAATTGAACAAAAAGCTTTAAGTTATCCTCATGATATTGATTCCTAAGATGTGTTACATAACCCTATTGCACTTGAGATATCTTTACACTCTTTGACAACTAGTTTTTTTGCACCTAAGTTCAAATTTTATGATGTAAAAGGTTATCCTAAATAACATTTTCAATATTTTTATGTGGCATGGCTTGATTATGCTTTTAATGATAAAATTTTGACCAAATTATTCCCAAAAAACCTCAAAGACTATGTTTTGAGATCATTCTATGATTTATCTCTCCAATCTATGAAGCATTTAAACCTCTTATAGATTAGTTTTTGGCACACTTTTAGATTAATATTTATGAAAATGTTTCCTATGCTTAAATTGCTAAAATTAAACAAGGACCAAATGAACCTATCAATGAATATGTCTTGAGGTACAAGAAAATGTTGGCTAAAATGACCAATCTTATGGTAGATAAGGAGTTGCAAGACATATTCAAGAAAAGTTTGATTACTCATTTACATGAGTCCATTATTTTTAATAAGTTAAAATATTTTTATGAGTTATGCCATGTTATACAGGATCATGAAAACAAGATTATTTCATTGAATAAGCTTAATTATGTAGCAAACACACTAGCTTCATATACATCTAATGCTAAATTTACAATCAAACCAAGTTATAAGGTAAAATATATTGATCCTAAAAAGGAAGAAACAACCATAGTTTGAATAATTTCACAGTAGCCGAATTGACTTGTCTTATCTAATGCACCAAGGATACAATTTTAGAACTTAATTAAGTCTCCTACTTCATTAATCCCATGGCTATTAGATTATCATCTTATATCTCTCCCTTATCTTATAAAGGTTGATATAAATAGACATTTACCTAAAAGATATGATGTGAATGCTTATTTTTATTATCACTAGGGACTAGGACATTTTATGAATAATTTTTTTACCTTGAAGAATAAGATCCAAGACCTTATTTATGACCAAAATATTACATTTGATGATCATACCACGGAATCCGGTTCACAAATTGGTGATAAAAAAAATATAAAATATTTAAAAATCCCTTGCAAACCATTCTAAGAAGGATCAAAAAGTGTAAATGGCATATAATTCACCTCCTCCTCCATCACATTATGGTCACCCATTATATGGGATTATTGGTAATTATACACAACATATACCTCATATAGCTTGGATAAATTCTATTAATTTCAATGATATTGATATCAAGGATGATGAGCTTTAACCACCAACCTATACATAGTTTTATTATTGATAATGGTGTGAGTGAAAATGTTTGTACCATGACATTACTTATGAATTTGGGTTATACTCATAATGATTTAAATCCTTATAATATATCAATTAGAGCATTCGATGGGAGATTCTATAAGTTCCTTGGTTATATTGACCTACCTTTATAGGTTGGTCTCATACATGTGGTTACTACCTTTTTAGTTATACCTTCCAAATGAATCTTTGATATGTTATTGGGAAGATCTTGTATCCATACACTTTGAGTAGTACCTTCTACAATGCATGGGTGTGTTAAATACATTCATACCAATTAGGTAATTATAGTTTCTATAATCCCATATGAGTATCTTCATGAAAAAGAAAAAAATATATCCATGTAGCTAACTATCAAACCTACTAAGGTTAATCCACTATAAAAGGGTAAGAAATAGGCAATCCCATTTACTAGGAAGCTAGTACTTGATATACCATTGCATCAAATACATACATTGGATTCCAAAAAATCCTTGTCATCTATTACACACCATATTCCTACATCTAGAGCAACTAAACATGTTTCTATTATTGTTATACCAAAAAAACCATAGAGCACATAGATATGGGTTCTATAAACCCCTATTCCTTATATTTCTACTTCATGACATTAGAGTCCTATTATACATATATAGAGCATCATAAATACTAAAATGACATATATTGCACATATACATGCTCCTTGAAAATACCATAAATTCCTTGCACTAGGTTGTGAATGTGGATATACCTATGATCATCCTTTGGATGAGATCATAGGATGATATTTCTTCTTCACATATTATAAAAATACCAACGAAATATAAAAAACATTCAAAAATCCAAAAAAAAATTTAGTATAAAACATGTTCTATTAGCTCCTTGAAATGTATGTGTTAGTTTAATGTTGATGAATGACATATTATTTAATATTAAATACACATTTGCATCATGCTTCTAATTGAGTATGATAGATGAATACATAGATACATGATCTATTGCTATTTTAAATGTTGGGCCTTCCCTCTACTCATGTCATGTAGGCATTGGGGGCATCCACCTCTATGATCATGATATTTCCAAGTTATATCATTCTATGGTCTTTACATTATTATGTTTTGATATCATATATATACTTACAAATGTCTTTATCTATGATTATATATTTAATAGGTACTTGATATTCTATGCACTTGAAATTTTTTGCTAACACATTTGATCCATGGGCTACTATGATATGTTTATGTTAATTACTTATGCTTTCCTTTTTGCACTTCCTTGAGTGTCTTACCTTGATATTATATTGCTTGTTTGAGCATTGGAAAATGATCCTTTATTTGTATCCTCTATGCCTATGTGTTATTTATTTGATATTTGAATATGTCATTATTTGTTATATGAACATTTAAACATGACCCTTATTTGTGGTTTCCTAGGACCATTATATATTGACTTGATTGTAAATTATCTTATTTATATAATTGATTTGCTTGTTGAGCTTGTAATGTTACTATTTAGACATTTCCATGATATTTATCATGCATCTTAGGCCTCCATGTGATCACATTATTCTATGTGCTTCACTACTACATTTACCTAGACATGTTCTCATATATGATACATGGTTATGTTCACATATTATTCAATTGTCTTATAATTTTGAGGTGAGGTAACTACTGGTTTATATTATTCCCTCACCTCAAATGGGGGGAATATAAGTGGGGGCATGTCATGGAGGCATGTTATTCACATTTGGCATAGTTTCAAATTAAATGGGGTGAGAGGATCCTCCTATAACAAATTAATAAAAACACACAAAATAATAGATTTATATAATTAGAAGAAGAAACAAAAGGGTTATATTGATCACATTCTAGTTTAATGGGGAAACCTCCTTTGAGCAAGATCAATATAATAAATTTGTGGATGCCTTCATTGGCCTCAACACTTATATACTAAGCAACTATAACTTACCTTGAATGTGGGATAAAATAAAATGCTCACAAGATGACTTACAAAGCATATGCATCCATAATAACTAGTTTACTAACAAAGTAAATAAAAGGGGTAGAACGGGTTCCTAACATCCCATCCCTCTTAGAAAAAACTTGGTCTTTAAATATTGAGATGTGGGAATTGGTGTTGAATATAAAATAGTGGTTCCCATATTGCATCATCTAGTTGCATTCCATGCCACTGAATTAATACCTTTGTGATGAAGTGGGAGAAAATTTAGCATGTGAGCCTATCCAAGATTGCCTTTATCTCAAGAAGGATAGATATTTCATTATCAAGTTTTAGTAAAATAGTTTGTACTCTAATGTTTGTGCCATGAACTTTCTTTAGACAAAAACCATGAAATACTAGGTGAACTCAGGAAGAAGGTGGGTGCTCCAAATTATAATAAATTGACCCAATTTTTTTGAGAACCTTATATGGCCCATAGAACTTGGGAGCTATCTTATGATACCCTTTGAGTTTTATGGAGGATTACTTGTATATATATAGGTAAAGAAAAACCATATCACCTACTTGGAAAGTACATTCATAATGGTGATAATAAGCCTATTATTTCATTCTATTTGTTCCATATGAATATTATCCTGCATAATACTAAGGATCTAATCCTAGTTTTAGAGAAGCATGTTGATTGCTTGAACTAGTGAACTACTAGGGGTGTATGAAAGGAGCACTAGAGGTGCTTGATCATAGACTACTTCATAGGGAGTAATTTTAAGTGAAGTGTGGTAGGAGGTATTATACCACCATTTAGTGAGAGGGAGCCACTTTACTCACTAACATTATTATTTTGAGGTGAAGTAAAGAAGAAGAGTTTCCAAGCATTTGTTGACAATTTTAGTCTGGCCATTCGTTTGTAGATGATACCTAAAACTCATCTTTAGTTTGGTACCAATGCATTGAAATAGTTTTATCCAAAAATGGATGGTGAAGTTTGCATCATGATCTGAGACAATGGAAGAAAGAATTCCATAACGATAGAAAATTTGGTCCAATAAAATTTGTGTGATTATGGAGGTAGTATAGGGATGGTTGAGGGCATAAAAATGATTATATTTGGAGAGGTAATCAACCATAACCAAGATCACTATTTTCCCTCTAGATTTATGGAACCCCTTAATGAAATCCATAGAAATATCTATCCAAATCTTGGTAGGGATGGGAAAGGGTTCAGGTAACCTAGAAATGAGTGTTGTTTCACCCTTATTGGGTTGGCAAGTATCACATTTAGCCACCATATGTTGAATTTCCTTTTTTATTCCCTTCTAAAAGAAGTTACATCATGCCAATTCATAATTTTTGATAAAATTTGAGTTCCTTATAGATGGAGAAGCATGGATTTCATAGAAGATCTGTGCTTTAGGGAAGTATTGAACAACCCTTATATCATAAATAAGCACCATCTAAAGAATAATGTAGTATACTAAAGGGTTTAGTGGCCAATTATTGAATGATTTGAGATAATGAGGATTCATTGACATATCCTTATTTTAAAATATCCAACCAATTCATAATAGGCATGGAAATAGTTGAAAGGGAAGCTTGGTTTGTAAATGTGTGAGACAAATCCGCAGCCACAATATTATCCTTACCATTCATGTAAGTAATCTCATAGTCATAACCGATGAGTTTGCTAACCCATTTATATTGTGATGGGGTGGAGACCCATTATTATAGGAAATATTTTAGACTCTGGTGATTAATTTTGATGCAAAAATGATTCCCTAGTAGGTATTGATGCCACTTCTATACTACATGCAAAATGGCCATAATTTCTTTCTCTTAAGTAGAGAGTACTAAATTATTTCTAGAAAGGGATTTATTAGTAAACACAATGGGGCATCCTTCTTGGAGGAAAACAACACCAAATATATTACTAAAAGCATCACTCTTAATATTGAATGTCTTGGTAAAATTTGACATAGCTAGAATAGGTGTAGTACACATAGCTTGTTTTAATTCTTAAAATGCACACTCAATAGCTTGTGTCCATGTAAAGGCATCCTTTTTAAACATAGTATTAGTGGAGATGTAATATTATTGTAGTCCTTGAAAAACTTGTGATAGTATCTAGTTAGCCTTAAAAAACCATGGAGGCTCTTGAGTGTCTGAGGATAAGGCTAATTTATTATGGCAACTAATTTTTTAGGATCCATCTGAACCCCTTGGGTTGGAACAATATGCCCAAGATACCCAGCTTCATCCTAGATAAAATAACATTTAGACTAGTTTACATAGAGATGATGATTAGAGAAAAGTTTTAGTGTGAGATCTAGATGTTGGATATGATTAGAACATGTTTTATTATAGATGAGGATATCACCGAATAAGACTAGAATGAATTTATGCAGGTAGGGTTGAAATATTTTATTCACCAATGCTTGAAATGTTGAAGGAGCATTAGTGAGGCCAATGGACATGACCAAAAACTCATATTGGCCATCATGCATGAAAAAAATTGTCCTAGGGATATCATCCTCAGGAATCCAAATCTGGTGATATCTAGAGCAGAGATCCAACTTGGAGAAAAAATAAGTGCCATGAAGCTCATCAATAAGAGGGATTGGGAACTTATCCTTGATTATGATGTGATTAAGTGTATGGAATTAAATTTAGAGGTGAAATGACCCATAAATTATTTAGACAAGGAGAACTAGGGAAGAATATGGGTTGGTACTAGGGTCAATAATGCCTTGCTTCAGTAAGTCTTGAATGAGCATCTCGATCTTGATCTTGATATTTTGCTAAAATGGGTAGTATTAGGGCCTGATATTGGGAATAATGATTACAAGAAGGATGTGAATATGGTGGTCCTCTAGTCATGAAGGTATAAATCTCATTGGTTTGGCAAAGACACATGCATACCTATGTAGAACATTTTGTAGATCAAAAGTAGTGGAGACCATTGATGGTTGCATTAGAATGAAATAGAGCTGGGAAATTATGCCATGTGAATTCTTATTAAAAATATTTTATATGTGATGTAAACTTATGATGCTAAGAAACCCTAGATGTAATATTTTTAATATGTGTTATTATCCATTGTCTAAAAACTACATCCAAAGTTCATCAAAATCCCATAAGATGGGTCTAAGTGTGGTAACCATTGGGATCCTAAAACAACATCGCATCCACCTAAGGGAAAGGAAAACATGTTATATTTTAATTTATAATCTCCAATATAGATACACACATTGTGACACTTCTATTTACAAATTAATGTGCCTCCATTAGAAATCATGACTTCAAAGTTAGAGCAAGAATAGACAAAATAATCAGCCTATTTGGTGATCTAAGGGTCAAGACAGTTATGAGTGCTACCCGAATCAATCGTATTGTGAGAGGGATATTTTTGAAGTGACCCCTAACTTGCATGGTTTATGGGGTGGTAACTCTTGCTAAGGCATGGAGATATATCTCTAGTTGGTCTTCCTAAGAAGAAGGTTATATAATTAGTGGAGCTTATTTTGGATTATCTATTGCATCTTAAGCATCTTCCAAAACTTTAGTTTTAGGTGGAGAGTCAACATCCAGTAGGCAAAGATTTTTCTCAACACATCTATATCCTTGAGTAAACTTGTTATCACAATTATAACATAGTCCTTTTTCTCTATGTTCTCACATCTTTGATTCAATCAAATGCTTAATAAGAGTGGTCTTAGGGATGGTGTTGTTTGAGATCATTGTGGAGTGGTATTTATGAATAGAGAAAAATTGGATTTAAATCATTGCTAAGTTATGATCTTGTACTCTTAAAACTTAGCCAACCCTAGGGATTCCATCATTGTGTTGGGATGGAACATTTTGACCTTCATTCCACTAACAAAGCAACTCCTAAAGAATTCATCAAAAAATCCCTCTATGTGATTGGCCAATTTTTCAAATTCTACTTGATATTCTCAAGTGGTTATTACTTGAAAAAGTTTAGTGAGTGCTTCAATGAAGTCATCAAAAGCACTATGGCCAAACCATTTCAAAATGAGGGTACAAAAATTGGTCCATATGGACTCATCATGAGATTTGGTATACCAATGATACCATTGAAGGGATTCATGTTCCAAGTGAAAGGATACAAGTGGGACCTTATTAGCATCAAAAGTATTATTTAGGCTAAAATATTATTCTACCCAATAGATCTATCTAGTCAGATCTACACCATTGAATTGAGGAAAATCAAGCTTTGGCCCATAAAACTTTTTGAAAGAATAAAACCTGATGTTTGAAGAGGAATCTGGATGTTGCCTATAGTTCAAGGTATTATGTTAAAGATTGAGGCCAAGAATTTTTTTGCATTAAGATATTTGATTTGGATCTTGAGGGTGGAAATTTCATCCTCCATTTTTTTTACACCTATTCAGGTTACTACCATGACTAAAAGAGGATATTTTTTTGTAATGGGTAGGAAAACTAGATTTAAGACATGTTTAGTATGCTTTTTTTTAATTTGGGCAAAATCAAAAGGGGTAAAGGTACTTTTACTAAATTTTTTGCATAATGGGAGTATGATTGATGAAGGTGAGGGCAATTTTAGAAGGGAAAATGGAAAAATTAGAAAATTTATTAAAGAAGGACAAAGTAGCAAAAAAGGGAGATGAACACTATGGAAAAATTTCAAGGCAAATGGATAAATAGAAGTTATGGCAAGACCCAAAAAAGGGAAAATTGAGATTTTTGGGAATTAGGAGTGGAATGAGGATATGGGACCTTAAGGAATAAAATATGGAGAATGAAATTTTAGGTGTCCAAATAAAGTTTGAGGATCAACGGGGATACACATGGAGAGATATGGCAAAAAAAATTACTCTTTTTTGGTTTCTATTTTCTATCAAATGTCTAGTTGTAAGTCCTCTAAGAGTATTCTAATACTCTAATGATAGTTTTTTGAAATGGATAGGATGAAGATTTATAGTTTTTAGTTTATGTCAACTATCTGACTACAAGTCATCTAAGAGTCTTCTGATACTCTACTAATTGATTTTTTGATAGTCTACTAAGAATAGTCTAAAAATGATAGAAATGGGCTCCAAGTTTCAATGGTGGCCTAAGGTTTTAAATATATCTCTTTAGCCACCAATTTCATCTGAGTGAGTACTGCTCTCTTAAAAATTTATGGCCATGGATTTACCCCTAAGTAATAGCTCTTGGTTTTCCTCACAAGTAAGAACTACTCAATTGAGAAGGGGCCATTGCCCATTTCCCTAGTAGGTCCTCTCAATGCACCAACTACTTTGGGGTTCCCATGGTACTCCTCATAATGATTTTTAGAGCTTTTAGCCAATCACTTCTCATAGTTATGCAGATAGGTTTTTACCCTGATCTGGAATAAATTATTATGATACAAAAAATACTTAAATGAATTATGCCATAGAATAGAGTAAATAATTTTTGAGAAAAATAATTAAATGAATTAAGTAGTAGAAAAAAGTTTAGAATTTCTAAAAAAATTGGCCTTAGAAAGTGTTTTGATACCATATGAGAGGATCCTCTTCCAATAATTAATAAAAATGAATGAAATAACATAGTTATATAATTAGCAGATGCACTAAAAGTTTTATATTGATCACATGCCACTTCAAGGGGGAAACCTCCTTTAAGAAAGCTCAATAAAATAAATTCATGGATGCCTTCATTATCCTCAACACTTACTTGTATACTAAGTATAATCTAAGTAACTACTACTTCCCATAAATGTGGTATAAAATAAAATGCTCATGGGATGAATTACAAAGCATATGAATCCATAACAACTAATATACTAAAAAGGTAAAAATAAGGGGTATCATAGGTTCCTAACATGGAGGTATGATTTAGAATCATTTTCTCCACACTTTCTTCACATTTGCCACAATTTTCAAATTTAGTGGGGACATGTCATATAGGCATGGATTCCACATTGGCACTTATTTAGTGGGGGAATGTTTTAGAAACATGTCCTCCACATTGGCACTTATTTCAATTTTTATATTTATCCTTTTATAATGGGTTCATGATTTATAATCATGTTATCCACACTTCCACATCTCTATTATTGACCAAATAAAATAACTATATCCTTTAGATTCATAATTGTGATAGAATTCTATACATTAGTACCATTATTACACATAAAGTTTAAACATGAGACATATATAAGGTGCATATGATATATAATGTGTGTCTAATTTTATAAAATCCAAATCAATTTAAAATTTCAAAACATGCTCAGGGATTGTCATCACCCACTAGGATGGACTTTCATAGACTATATTGAGCCAATCTATTGTAGTAATTGGTTCACTTTTGGTATGGTCGAGGTGATTAAAAAACTCAATATTGCCAAGTTTTTAGGTTGAAATTGATTGTATCACCCAAACTTACCAATTTTATAGTATGATTTGACTTTGTTCACTCATTCTTACAAGACTATAAGTATGATTGGGTTACACAATTCAACTAATCTCAATTATTGGGTTGAAACTCACATTTTCTCCAAGGTTGGGGGTATGTGCCTTCCAATATCTTTTTATCTCCATCTCCTTAGATACATACACTTTATATATTTATATATGTTTGTCATAATCTCAATTTTATATCCTTATAATGATATATCTTTTCAAAATAACTTGATAATAGGCAAGGCAGATACATCGATACATAAGTGTACTCCTAAACCTTGTTCTTTCAATTTCAATAATTTTGAATTATTTTAATTTCAAATTATATGTAATAATTATATACTATAACATACTCTTGGTTTTAAGTCAGTCACCGACAAAGCACTCAAGTTGGACTCAAGCAAAGGCAAGGTATGTTATACACACCCAGGTATGCATTTGTTCTCCTCTAAACCAACAACTTCTTTAGTCAATTAAAGGGGGAAAATGTAGATGATATTTATGGATTATATATCACCTAATATTTTACAATTAGAAAATTAGACCTTGGCTATTCCTATCAATTATGAACCTTTCCCACTTTCAGAAGTCCCATATCTATTCTATATTATGCCCCTTTTGGAATATCTCTTGGTCTAAATAGTCTTATGTTATTGACCCAGACCTTCTATCTTGCCTAAAATACTTAAAACTTATTTATATTCCATCTCTATAAATTATGAGTCTATACCTACTTTCTTGTTCCCTAGACACTAGTATCCTAGATAGACACCTACTTAAATACAAGTGTTATACACCAATGTAAGTGTTTAATGCCCTAAATTTATCTAATTTTAAATTTAATGTATTTTAATGGCTAGCTTAAGTGCTTTAATGCAAGTTATTTATCGAAATGGATTGATATAAATATAAGATCAAACCTCATTCATTCCTTACCAAACATCATATTAAAGAAAATTGAAAGAAAAATTGACTGAGCAAAGCTTCCCTATTTATTCCTATTTCCATATTAGTCATAAGGAATACACATCTAAAGATATGAAATATTGAAGGAGTAGATTAAGAGCCCAATTTCCCTTATAATTTAGGTCACTATTGTACTTACTATCCACATATTGCATGATTCACACATAATCTAACATATAGGAAAGAACTACATTAGTTTGAGGCCCTCTTCAAATTATTATCTATGTAGGCAATTCTCATTGATAGAGGATTCTTTAGGGTTAGATCAATATAATGTGCCCACTAACCCATTTTTTCCCAAGTTTATTATAAATATGAAGAAGTAGGTTTTTACAATTTCATGAGGAGTAACAATCCATGACCCATATATTAGTACATTAGATCAAAGGTAAAAATAAACCCAAAAGCATCCAAATAATCATATCCTTTTCCATAAGGTATTATATACATGACACCTACATTAGGTTTAGATAATAGAATTTATGTAACCATCCCAAGTTGATGGTAGTGTCTATAGCTCTATAGGTCCTCAAATCAAAATTTGGTGACTGTTGTAGAATCCTCTTGTAATCTATTTCCTATCTGTTCTATATCTAGAATTGTGTCAGCATCATTAATAGATAGGTACATTAATTATTTACCATATCTAGCATATTTATACTTACTATTTTCACCTATCTCAATTTAATAAATTCAACATATGTTATATATGAGTTTAGCATCTAATTGGCCTACTATAGAGATAGCTTATTACCTTTATACACTAGGCTATCTCTATCCCTTTTAAACCTAAATAACCTCAATCTATAAATTTAGGGTTAAAATCTTTCCAACTTGATTTAGTGTGTTCTAATTTTCATTTTATTTTTGTCCTTATTCATGTTTCATATGCTTCCCAATATGATCTAGTATATTTTAAATTTTACACTTTTTATTTATCATTATTTTTAACCATGAATTTGTTCACAGTTGATAAAAAAGAATCAAAATACATCACACATTTTATTAGATAATATACCAAATAATAACACATGTGATATAATGAAAATACATATATCCATAACATTCATGAGTCATAACAAAAATATATATATATATATATATCTATATATAAATGACTCAAATGTTTGATATAATACAAAATGATATAAGCATAATAGAATCTTATATATATTTCTATGATCAACCTTGTCTATCTAATGGTGGATGGGATATAATACCCATAAATTCTTATGACTACCCCCTCTAAATAGTCCATTATAGAGACTCTATCCGTATATTTAGGCCCTCAATATATCCTTATAAAATAGCCACCTAGCTTTGTACATGTGTTAACTCTCTAGATGTAGGCAAATGAGTGGCTCATTCCTCAGTTAATGTCTACCATTCCCATAGTTCCCCATCACCCATTCTGTGTACTAATTCCAATTGTGTTATATCTTTATGTTTCTACAACTCTCATTCTACCTCACTGACCAATTGAAACTAACTTGCATGATTAGGGGTAGAAGGTACAAAAGGATCAATCATATCTATAGTGTCATGATGTTATAGCACATCATCTAATATATAATGATGAGTTTCCCATACCATCACCACCCATATATCCTCATCTTAAATATAATCTATAAAATAAAAACCAAACATAAATTATATCCCATATATATCTCAAAAAATTTGTCTATATAACTTATATATCTGCCTATTCATAAAAAATAATAAACATCAACTACATAAAAAACCACAATTTACTCACCAATAATCTCTCCATTTGCTCACCCATTGAGAATCCTCTGTGAAGCATGGCTCCATGAGGTGGAAAAACTAGGATAAAGAACATGAGCATGATGCAGAACACTATAAATCCACCACATAATAGACCAACTCATTACATGTTATGCTAAGGGATCTCCCTCAGCTTATGCCTCTTCTCTAGTTGGTGCATCTAATAATGGAAACTTTTCTACCTTCACCTAATATTATCTATGTCATCATGGTGGTGGTCATGGTAGGATGCAAATGTTTTTGTGGCTCAACTATAACTACCTCTACTTTTCCCTCTATTGCTACTACCTCTCCATGTTATCATTGGCATTATCATCCCTAAGGTCTTAGACAATATAGCCGTATCATAGGAAAATCGACAAGTGCTCCATCACCTCTATTACCTTAAAGTTCCCTCACATGCCATTCCCAAAATATGGGCTCTAATATAGGTGCCATAGGGTGTAATAACCCAAACTAACTTGGTAAATGAGCTATAGGATGTGGCTCTACCCACCATGTTTAATGACCTATAATTTGTGCATGACTATGTCACTAAAAAGTACTTAGCCATGAAATACAAGGTACCCACATATGGATACCAAATAATCTCTCATAGGGTAATCATTTTCAAAGTTGGGACATGAAACACAACACATAGTACATGATCCTACCTCTAACTCAATACACAACCATCTATCACATGTGGTAATCTAGCAAGATAATACATAAAGAACCTCTCATGTATCCAAATAATCAATAAAACCATAAGTCCCATAGTCATCTTCCATCATGATAATATACTATAGAAATTATACACTAACTACACCTAGATCAATGATCCTAGATCATACATCAAGCCCTAGTCTAATATAGATCAACATAAGCCAGCCACATATAATGGGACGTTCACATATAACTTTTGACATATCACACGAGATATCACAAGACCAATAATGCCCTTCTAGATATCTAGAATGGTCAAAACATAGACATAAAACAAATAAACTCATTATAAAGACTTCATTTTAATCACTTTCATGTCTAAATTAAAATAAAAGTGATTTATGTAATCACATGCAAGTTTAATCATAAATCACCAATATACCTAATTTACCTACACAACTACCTATTTTAACCTAAAATTATAATGATGCATCCTTGATTGGTGTAATGGATCATGTTACATCATTAATTTTATCTAACACATCCTTAATCAACTCAATCCTTTGCAAGTGTCTTCATAGGACAATAAAGTAAACACTTGGTTGGTAAAAAACATTAAAAAAACCACCATTCTTCTAATTATTGATTAATCCCACTTAATCAAGCCTAATCATTCCTCTAATGGAAAATTCCATGAATTTAGAATTATCCATTTTCCTAATATCAAAATATGATTATTGCTTCACATTGGTGATGTCACTCAAGAAAGTCAATGGCAAAGAAGCGTGAAAATAAGCTCTTACATCCCTCTTACACACTCTTCCTCTTAAACCTCTCTTACACACTCCAAGAGGATCAATGACTACACTTTTCTTCCAACATGCCTTCCATAATCCAAAAAGTCTTAAATGACATATCTTACACACTCTATGTGGGTGATCATGAGTTTAAGGACTCATCCTCTAATATTGATCTTGATCTCAAATATATGGTTAAAAAACATCCAAAATGTCTATAAATAAAAGGGCCTTTGGCTATTATAGACAAGCTTCTTCTTGCAAACTTGATCTACCAAATTATAAAAGGAACTTCAAAAAAATTATCATGTTAAAACCAAGCCAAGCTAAGGATCAAGTGAAAATAAGGAGAGGTGATTCCCACATGTGGCATCAATCATTGTCAAAGACTCCATAACCTATAATCTGGACTCAAACTCTTAATAATGGTTCTCAAGAAAATCTTCTAAGGAGGTATAAATGTTTGTTTTATCTTCTAACATGCATTTTTGCTTGTTTTCCACATATCTCAACCTGGGGTTGAGATGCTAGTTCTTCAAGTTTGTTTTGATTTTGTTCATTAATGGATTATCTAACCTTTCTTAAATTTATAATCTCCATAATGGCATGATCAATGAGACTGAAGGATTTGACACATCCCACAAGTTATTTTAGACCATTAGAATTCTTCTAGTTATCATAATTAACCTAGTAACTAGCTTAATTCACCTCTTTTTCTTTAAAAAATCATTTATCTATAATTCAGGTGAAATTGACAAATTAGACCTATTAAACATTAGAATTATCCCCCAAAATAATGAGTTTTCCCTACCTATCAATGAATTTGACCTGCTAATTGGTGAATTCACACTTTCATACTTTTTGTTCTATTTTGTGCCTAGGTTTTAGAATTGGTAAAATTACTCTAAAATTGGTGAATTTTACCTGCTAATCAGTAAATTCACACTTTTATACTTTCTATTCTATTATATTCTATTTAAAAGTTATGAAATCAACAAAATTATTGTAGAATCAATGAAATAGATCTGTAATCATTAAATTACCCTATTAATTAAAAAATTCATCCCTTCTTATTTTTTATTATGTTTTATTTTTAAAGTAATGAAATTAATTTGTAATCAATGTAATTGATCTATAAATAGTGAAATCACTTTGTAATTGATGAAAATGACTCTACCTACATAGTGATGAAATTAATTTTTGACAAAAACTTGAGACCTCAAAAATAAAATTTATTTATCATTTTAAATATCTAACCATTTGTTTTGTAGGACCTTGAGTGAAAATCAGGTTTTTAATTCTAATAAAATCACATTTATTTTCTAAACATCTTGATTTTGAATTAAAATTAATTCACATTTACATTTGGGCTATAAGAAAAACTTGTTATTTTCCAAATCTATTTCATTTCTTACAAGTTTTTACTTCTTGTTTGAGTGTCTTGTGTAGTTCTTTTACACATATGGTCTCCCATTTTTGGGTGACTCAAAAATGTAAAGTTTCTATTTGGATTATACCCTTATTTTTATTATGGTAATGTGGGGTGGAGATCATCAACTTCTTGTAGGTCCTAAGGGTGCATTGAATAGGAAGTCACATCCTAGATTTTTACCAACCTAGTTATCTATGGTGGTTTATAAATTTAGGCTATACTAGTAGTATCTTTTCTAGAATGTCCCTCAAAGCTTAGCTTAATTGATATCACTTCAGTGAAACCCCTACTATTTAAGTAGTCATAAATGGTATAAACCCTTTGGTGAATGGCTTATTTAACCTCGATGCACAATTGATGAATTTTTTTACCCACATATTGTAAGGCATATTGGGACCATATATAAAGTCAAGTAAAAATTTTAATACCTTTATTTTTTGGGAACATCAATTGATGTAAGGGTGAAAAGGTAATAATCCCTGAAGATTGCCTTACTCACACAAACCTTTTGAGATAAGGGTGGGGTTAAAATCCCATTGATAATTGTCATAATTTATTTAATGAATCTTAAATTTTATAATCCTCTTTCAAGATAGGTTTATTAAAGTTTTGAATGGATGTGATGCAAACCCATGTCAGTTATTAGAAGTACCTTGTAATTCTTGTGTGTTGTTTCTTGATTATTTTTTTCAAATATCATTCATATTTGAAAATAGATGAAAAAAAATCTAAACCACTTTATAGACACACAATAAGGTGTTACTCTACCACAATTTTAGGTCAAATAAAAGTAACATGTTAAAATTGGTCCAAAAACATACCTTTCTTGTTTAAACCACACCATTAGGCTACACAAGTTAAAATTAAATCCTTGTAGTAAACTAAATTTCCAATTTCAAATTAATTTTAAGACCAAGGTTATAAATTCTTATCCAAATTATTTTTTTGTGCCATCCATTGTGTTTCAAACCTAAATAAAATTCTAACTCCAAATTCTAAGTCTAAATTCCAAATCCAAAGCCAAGTTTCAATTTTAAGGTCTAAAATAAGTTTGAAACCAATCCCAAATATTGTTCAAAATTATGTCATTATGCCCTCAATATTAATCTTATTCTAGTCAAACATATTCCTATTCCAAGGTAAATTTCCAATTCTAGGAAAACTATTTCAAGGTGAACCAAAGTTAGCTCTTTTCTAAAGCCAAAGTTAAACTTGTTCTAGGGTTGACAAAATAGGTCAACTCCTTTTATGACTCAAAGGTATACGTCTAGTTAAAAATTGGTTTTATATTGTTCCAAAATACCTTTGTTCTAATGTTAGATACATATTAGGGTTCTAAATCTTCAAATAAAAAAAATTCTAAGTCAAGTTTCCTAAACCAAATACTTTTGTAGACCACATTTAAACATTAAATGTTTGAACTTAAAACCATTGTGTCAAAAACTTGTGTGCACTTTTTTGGAAACATGTTTAGATCACATAACCTTGATTATTTAAATTTTTTACATTAGCATCCAATTTTATTGGTTCATTCCAATTTGATATCTACCTTGACATAAGTAAGAGCTCTTACTTCAAAACATTATGAAGTTTTATTCAAATTAAATTCATATACCAAATCAAGATAAGTTTAAAGTATCCAAACCTATTTCAAGATGAATATCATAAACATAAACATTCATATGTATACACATAATGGGGCCATCTGTAACCTCTCCTTTGATGAAGAGATAGTTTACAACCCATATAGGCATGAATACTATGTAAAGAATGAAGAAGACAAATAATACATTACCACCATGCCACATAATACCAATATTGAACAACATAAACCATACTTTTTGGTCATATCACCTAATGTTGAAAAAGTCCAATACCAAAAATACATTTCGCACATACCATTTGATACATATCATAGACCTAATTTGATGTACCTAGTGTTGAGTATGAACAAGATCAGTTTTCATGACAAATATTTGACAACAAAGATGAGCATATTGTTAGATTGTTAAAAATGAGATAAAATTTTCCTCTTGGATTTCCCATAGAGGAATTATATTATTTAGTTAAAAAACCCAAGGAAACACCTTTGGCATTATTATCTAATTAGGCCATTTCTAACCAAGTTCAAACTTATATACCAACTTTTGATCAAGATATTGTAGTGTCCAACAAGGGAAAGGGTTGACTCATTAACCATTATTCTCAAATCCAACTTCTTTCTTCTCAAATCCAATAAGTTAAATAGGTTTTAGCTACTCTTACTAGCTCACTTATGACATTGGATATTCAAAAACCATCATTAATAGAGTTAGGTTATTCAATTGAATATATAGTGGATATTTTAACTTATCCCATATATATTCTGATTAATTTACAATCAGACATTGATTACATATCTATTTATCACCCCTATATCTTAAATCAATCTATTAACTACTCTTGAGTTAAATCTTCCCATAAATTCTTTCCATCATGTGGTGGATAAATCTCAAAATATATACCCCAACCCACATCAAATTCCATCAATAAAAAAATATAATGTTATTACAAATTCCAAATAGACCATTTATCCCAATATTCTAGGTACTTCATAGTAACATATTACGACTATGCCTAGTACATACTAGTAGGTTGTAACTAACAATCCAAAACTTCAACAAGTGGTGACCAATAGTTTGAAATAATAGGTTGAAAGTAAAAATCCACCACTTCAACAAGTGGTGACCAATCTACCTCCTCAATAAGTGGTAATGAGTGCCTCCTTCAACAAGTGCCAACCAATCCCAAACAAAGTTGTCTAATAAAAAATGCACTTTTATTAGTCAACCACTTAACACTTATATTTAATATGGAGCCTCTTCAAGTCAATAACATGTTCCACTTAACTAATAATAGATTCCATTTACATTATAAATTCTTGGGAATCAATAAAAGATTCCCCTTAAAACTTAGCAAATTCCACTAGATACCCAACAAAGCATTCCTCCATTTAGGATTTAGTTCCCTCTAAATTAATGCCACACTTAACATAAATTTACTTACCAATAACAAGTCCCATATCACAAATATAACTCTAATCAAAGATTTAATATTCTTGGTAAAACCAATCACTTAAAAATTCCCCAATATTTTATACCACCTCTTTATCTAGGCCAAAGTAATGTACCTTTGAATACCCAATAAAATGTTCTTACTTTCTCTTACTTTGGTCCTTGTTTTTAAGATTTGTAGGAGGATAAAGATGTAGTTTTAACCATTTAGGTAGGAAATCAACATAATATTTTAAACTAGATGACATATGCTCATATCCCTTTGATATGAGCTATCTTTAAATACCTTTTTTGCATCATTTTAAGATACCTAAATTCAATAAATACAAAGGCAAATGTGATCCTAATGAGAATATAAAAGAGTTATTTGTTGCATGTCAAAAGGTTTCATATATTAGTATATACCTACTTCACTTGTTCCCTTAAAGTTTGGTTGGACTCACCTTAGAATGGTTTCTTGGTCCACCTAATAATTCTATTGATAACTTTTATGACTTGTTACAAAGATTCATATAACATTTCTCTTTTAATTTATAACATTAAATAACTAGGGTTGATCACTATTAGTCTAACTAACAAGAAGGAGATAAATTTTATAGATATTTAAAATGGTGGTGATCATTAGCTATCCAAATCCCACATAATCTCCTTGATCAATAATTGGCTGTAATGTTCACTACCAATCTACAATTTAATGTGTCTCTTAATAAAAAGATTCATTAAACTAATAGTTCTAATAATTTATTACCAAGGGAATAAAAATTGAGAAATATCTCATCGACAAAGGAATAATCAAGATTTACTCTTAGAACTAGACTTAAAATAAATATTAGACACAAGTATCCTGCACAAGCATAAATATATACATCAGAGAAGCCTAAACCATTTAATAGGAATAAAAGTATTATAGGAGATGGGGTAACTAAGTCTCAGCATGTGAAATGATTCAACCACTACCTATCCAAACAAACCCACCTATTCAACCTATCACTTTGAAAAGACCCGCTCTAAGAAGAGGTCACTATCACAATATATTTTTCAATAATCTTGGTGAGCTTATTGATATGGTTTTCAAAAATCTCATTGCCACTAAAAAAATCATTTTGATAGTACCCAAACCATTTATAGAAAATAAACCTAAACCTAATTGGTATCAGGATAATGAATTTTTTTATTATCATCAAGTTTGTTATTGATTGTACAACATGGCTTAATTATTCCAAGAATAAAAGAACCTCTTTTTTTGCCTTTTGATTTACTCTCGCTTACTATCATGACTCATTGATTTTAGAACCTTAAGTGACCTTAGTATATCATATTGGTTTACATGTTTAAATAGGGATAAAAACCATCATCTTTATAAATACCGCATTCGTGTGAGTCAACTTTGTAAATTACACTTCGCATAAAAGTGGAGTTTTGATCTCCCAATTTGTATTTGAAGCCTGGATCTCTTAACTATCCTAACTTTATTACCCTAATAAAGGATTTAATATCAATATATATGCCTTTATGGATCTTAAAAACTATCTATTTTTTATGAACAAGTTCAAACAATAAAGTTTCATTCATAACACTTGGCCCCAAAGTGGATTTTTGCTGCATTTATACTCACATGGCATTCTTTCTTACTTTCCCTCTCAACTCCCTACAACTACTTGGGGCGTCAATTTGGTTTCAATATTTATTTTAAATATAATAAATATTCCATCGTATCCATATCACTTGTGTGAATAAGTTTCATTTTTCACTCTTTGAGCAAAAACTCAATTTTGGGACATTTATCCCACTTGTTGGGTCTCCAGACTTGTTCTCTAACTTGCTCATGTTTCCCAGTTTGACTCAGGTTGTAATTTTGGTTTTTATGAAATTTAAACCTTAGGGATTTGTTCCATCTAATTATTTATTCCCATTGAATCAAGTTTCATTTTTTGACCTTCCTCCCAAAAATACTTTTGGACCTCCATTTTGTACATTTAGGATCTCACATCACTGGTTAAAAAACTTGAAAAATTTATCTATTTGGTCTACTTCACCAATTTTATATTGCCTTGGTTATATTAAATATTTTATTGAGACATTTTTACTTATTTTTGAAATTATTATGGCCCTATAACTAATCATTGTTTGAAATCTTGAATAGGTCTAGGCATTCATTGGTTTTGAGCTCAATTGTAATCTAGATTCATTTTTCCAATTAGGTCTAAGGCTTGTTGTTTGCAAATTACCTTAACTATTCTTATTTATTTATATAATTAGGTAAAAATTTTATTTATGGGATGATTCATAATTATGATTGGGGTTTATAATCCCTATTAGGTCTATCATAATAGGTTTAGGTAAATCTAGTTCTAGTCAAGCTTTTAAGTCCAACTAGGTCATAGTGGAGAATGTCGAGTAGGTCTTAGTTTTGTTTGGGGATTTTATCCTAATTAGGTTAGGTTAGGAAGTTGGTATTTAGGTTAGTTTTAATTGGGATTGAAAATATAAATTATCTCTTAGGATGGGGAGGTGGTTTTAGTGTTAGTGTTAGTCGAGGTTTTAACCCCAACTAGATCTAGGTGTTGATACCTTCGGCCCTCATAGTTTTAGTTGAGGGATTTTCCCCAAATAGGTCTCAGGGATGCCTTGGGTGATTCCCATAGACATAAATATGGAAGTATACCTACATAGATTTATGAAAGGGGTTTTAGGTCCTGGTTAATGTTAATCAAGCTTTATCTTGACCAATTTTTGATGTAGCTATAATCAAAGTTTTACCCCCTAATACCCTGATGGATGCGTATGTGATTTTTTCCTTAAAAACCATGATTAGAACATGAAGAAAGAAATGTATAAACCCACATTTCTAATCAAGGGTCTAGACCCTGATTAGTTATAGACCCCCCTTCAACCCATTTCCATCTAAAACACACTACCAAGTAGTAAAAAACTTTTGATTAGGTTAAGAAGGCATAAAGTAGTTTTATTCAGGCTTGTAAACCTTGATTAGAACCCAAAAAATTAAAAATTAACAATAATGATTAAAAATAACCCTAGTGTTTTTAAAAGTCTGGCTAGATCTAAAGATGAATTTTTAGGTAACCTTCAATTTTTTGAGTGTAAATTTTGATCCATGTGTCAAAAATTGAAACTATTTTCATCATTAGAAAGCTAGTTCTAGCCCAGATGCAACAATACACTTAGTTTTTATTGAATATGGCTAGTTCAAAACCTATTTGAATTTTTGTGAACCAATACACCATCCATGCTAGTTAAATCACCTTTTTGAATTAATTTTGGTCTTATTTTGTAGGTGAAAAGTGAAAGTGATGAGATTTGGAAGAAGAGGATGTAAATGGGTGAATTAATGGTGGTAGCTAGGAATTTTGAAGGGAAAACTCCATCCTTTGGAAGCTAAAACCTTTATTTATTGGATGACTTCCATTGTAAATGGCTAGTTCATATTTTATCTATAAAGACATTGTGTACCAATCATTTATTTTTACATTTTGCTTTTATTTCATATCTCACTCTTGTTTCCCCTTGGGAGATGTTTCCCAATTTTGTATTCAAACAATTGATTGTAAAACTCTATTCATGCTATCAAGTAATATTTTTATATTATACAAGTTATGAAATATTTGTTTTGAATATACTTGCACATGTAATATGGTGGTGGTGTTGTCTCTCATTATATATTTCCATCCCTTGGATTTTGGCACTAGTTCTTGTTATAGCTGTTTTAAGTCTAGCTAGATGAGGATCAATTTATGGGTTGTATTCAATTGAATGATTTTGGATTTGGATCTATTTTCTCTCTTTTCCTTTTTATATTTTATATTTTATTTATTAGTTATTATTCTATGGTTTTTATGAAATATAACTCTCATGTATATCTTGATTACTTATAAATATTTTCCATTACCTATTATTGCTTTTTTGAATTTTAATCTAATGGAATGAATACACCAAAATTAGTCAAAATTGCACATTAAATGAAACCCTAAGCTATTAATTTGAAATTGGAAAAAGCCATATTAAATGCATGTTTATATATTTTTACCATCAAATCAAAACTTAATAAAATAAAACAAACATTATTATTATTTTGCATTGTTCAAATACCCAACACCCATTGAAATGAAGTTTGAAGTATGATGATTTTGAACCAACAAAGATCCTTTCAAATAGACTGGTCACAACAAGCCACTAAGTGAAGATAAATATGATTAGACCAAGTAGATATAAACCTTGAGGAGATTACCTATATTCTCATTTAAATATGGGTTCTGGTGCATCAAAACCACTATGACCTAGTTGTCATTGGTGCATGTTAAAACACACATCAATACAATTAAATTTATAACTTGAAAACTTTAGGGATTTTACCAAGTAGTTTTCTAGGTTCTAAAATTGGAAACCTAAATTCTATACCCACCTATGGATTTTTCCTAGTTAGGTGGAGGTGGTTTCCCTATGAACATTTTAGGGCCTACTCATGACCTACCCAAGGATACTAAAAAATTATGAAAAAAATACACACATGCTGGGATTTGGATGGTATAATAACAAATTAGTGTATTCAAATATGCCATAATCAAAACTCAAACCTAACATGAATATGTTTCCTATCATTTTTTCCCTTGCTCTGTGGATAGGGAAGCATTCAGTTAGTATCTTAGTTTACTGGATGGATGCATCACCTCACGGGCTCTCTTTGAAACTTTATAATCAACTATTTTACTATTCCCATTAGCCATGATATCCTATACTAAAAATTCTATGCATCTCATAGGGATCCCAATGAATATATTAGAATATTCAATGTTCACTTTCATGAGTTATAGAGGAGGTTGAAAGACCCATAATAGATATTGAAATTTATCTCAAAAATTTGGATCCCTTAACCACTATGTATATTTATAGGAATCCATAAAATCTCAAATAATTGACATTGACTTACTAATAGGATTTCATAATTGAATAATAATCAATGCCACATGGCTATTATGTGGATCTATTTTATTTATTTAGACAATTGGGGTTTACATGCAAAATACTTTGATTCAGCTACCTATAATTTAGCCCATTGGCCAATTTGAATATTATAATGAATCATTTACTCAAGTTTATAATTATTCAAATCTCCTCATGACAAATGAAGACCTTTTTATTACTTTTAATATATGCATTTATGATAATTTTTCATGTGGATAGTAGGCTATTTTTACTTGCTTAGTGATCAAGTGTCTTTTACTGCTTTTATTAATCCAATGAAATTTTTTTATAGGATATAAAAATTAATTAATTCATGAAATGGCCTATGAGACCATAGTTAAAAATTTATAATTTGGAATTTATGGATATGGAAACAAGCCAAGTGCTGAAATGGTCCTATTGACAGATATTGTACCATTTCATAAGCATTAACCAGTCTTTGAGGGTAGAAATGAGGATGAGTCTAATGATGAAGAAGTAATTATTATTTCAAGTGACCTATTAGATAAATATATAAATAATTATAAGCTACCCATAGAAGTAGAATAATAAAAAATATCTTGAAATTAGCTAGAAGAAGAATTATAAGAGTTGGAGTAGTTATATAAAGAGCATGCATCCTATCAATCTAAGACATTCTCATCATATTATGTGATTATTACACTTTAAAGGTTAATCCAAGGTGATAAAAAAATTAGTTTTAATATTTTAGCACCCATCTCATCATTAGAGATGAGTGAAATAGATGAAAATATGATTAAATTGGTTGTCAATTTGAATAAGGTAAATTAAATGAGATCAAAATGGTAGATCTCTCATTTTTAGATGACCCTACCTTTGATTTAATTTAAATGAACCTAAATGGTGAATTCATGAGATTACTCACCATTGAAGAGAAACACCTATTTTTTGTCAATGATAGGTATAAAAAATAATAAAATAAGGTTTTTATCCTCATAATTAAAGAGTTGGATCACTTTGAGCAGCATAAGGAAGATGATTGTAATAGTAATGTGATCCTCAAAATAGTGTAGAAAACCAATAAATAAATGCATGAATATGAGCATGGATACTTTAATAATGAAGAGATAAGATTGGTAAAAGTCCAATATGAATATATCTTGATTTTATGTAACTCCTCACATACATTAGCTATCGATGACAAGGCCAAAATATCCTTGACTTAGGAATAACCTCTCTTAAGCCTTCTAGATGATGAAGAGGATAAAGAGGATGTTTCTTAAAGATTAATTTTATTTAAGGAATAACCAAAAATTGATTTAATGATTGGATGACACAAATAAAATATCTCTACTACATTAGGCAAGCAAGTCTCCCTGATATTTGTTGATACCTAGCCCTACCCCTCATCATAATTTAATGTATGAGGAGAGGTATTTCTCCAAAACTATCTTGAGTTATTTTTTGAAATTAACTATAAGTGTATAGCTAAATTTCATAATATTAATTTACATGAGATACATAGAAATAATGTATATATGACTCTTTAGGATAATGTCCATGAGTGTATAGGTCAACATAGGCATAAGTACATGTTGTCTTCTCAGTAAGATACCTATTGATCATCTTAAAATATTGAATGAGAATAAATTTTATATTATGGGTCTAATTAGTAGGCATGTCTTATTGTTCATCGATGGAAATTTCCACAAATTCTTACTTCTAGGCTTGAATTAGCCTGGTATTCTATAAAAACTTCCCCTTTCCTTCCCCTATTTTGTTTCAATTTTTCTTTCCTATTTTGTTGTTAGTTTAGTTTACTTTTCCCTACTCTTAAATTTTTTTGTTGGTCTGGCCTCATTGTTTGTCTCTTTTTGGTTCAATCTACTTGTTTTTCCCTATAAGTTCCCTTGTTGGTAAAAGGAATTGAAGAACTAAGAAAATGTATGCAGGTAGCTCGAATGATGTTTTGGTGTGTAATTACTTTGATTAGTTTGTATCTTTAGATATTATTTCTAAATTGGTTTCAAAGTTTTGGATATCGTATATGTTTTAAATTTGTTTGAATTGGGTTAAGTTTGGGTAAAACTATATGGCCAATAAAGACATTCTCTCAAAACCAAGAATAAAATTCACATCTTAATGGTTTCTGGGGTTTACTTGGATAAACCTATTATGGTGAAGATATAGGGTGAAAAATATATAGTATTACCTTTCACTTATTACAGTGGTTTCTAACCTATAATTAAGATATTAAATGAGAAATAAAAAAGGTAAATCAAGACATGAAAAGAGAAGAAAAGTTAATATCTAAAAAACTCACTTCTAGGTGATTTGAGAAACTCCACCACAAGAATTTTGACCTATTTGATAGTGGAAAAAGGTCTTGAGTGAGATCAGAGGCAAATCTATTTAGGCAATAGATGCTTGTCTATCAATGAAACAATGTTGAGGTAAGTGTTTTTGAGGTAGGATAAACTAGATTGATGATTGGATATGTAATAACTAGTCCTTGTAAGTTTTGAGAAGTAGTTAATTAAATATTTTTCACACACCCAGTTAATGAGATTATCTAATTTGGTCTTTTAGACACTCCAATCTTTTCCTCCCTCAAATTTATTCATGTTACATACGTAATTTTAACTTGAAAGTATGGGTTCATAGACATGTTTATACTATTTTAAAATATATATAAGTATTTTCCATTAGTATCCATTTATTTTTTATTTCACAACATGACCTAATTCTTTCAAGAATTAGGGGACCTCTTTTCTAGCCTTTTGCTCTACTATTGCTTGTTTATAAGACTCATTAATCTCAACACCTTAAGTTACCTTGGTATCCTATCTCAGTTTTCCTATTGAATCAATACTCTAAACCATCACCATTAGAAATACCATGTTTGTGTGAGTCAACTTTGTATTTTACAATTCATATAAAAGTTGAGTTTTGACCTCCCAATTTTTATTTAAAGCCTAGATCTCTTAGTTATCCTAGCTATATTAGATTACTCTAGGAGATCATATTGATATCCATGCCCTTTGGTATCTTTAAAACTAACCCATTGTGATGACCAAGTCCAAATGGAAAAGTCTCATATATAACACTTGATCCCCAAAATGGAGTTTTGTTACACTTATACTCACATGGCATTGTTGTCTACCTACTCTCTCAGCTCCCTAAAATTGCTTCAAGGGATCACTTAGGTTTTCATACACGTTCTACCTCTAAGGCATATTATATCTTATCCATATTGCTTATGTAGATAACTTTAATGTTTTATTTTTTGAGTAAAAACTCAATTTCAAGACATTTTTCCCACTTATCAGGTATTTAGACCTATTATTCTCCAACTTGCTTAGGTTTACCAATTTGACCTAGGTTATCATTTTGGTTTCCATGCCATTTTTCCTTTGGAACTTATTCCATATTATTCTTTAGGTCTATTTAATCAAGTTTCCTATTTTGATCTTCCTCCCAAAATGACTTATGGACCTCTATTTTATATATGCGAGATCTCACTTCGCTAGGTAAAAAACTTGAAAATTTTCCTAATTTGGTCTACTTCACCCTTTTTGTCTTGCCTTTTATTCATATTATTACTAAACAATTTTTCATTGATTTTTAAATGATTATGGTCCTCTACTTGATTAGGCTTTGAATTCCTAAATAGGTCTAGGCATTCTTTGGTTTTGAGTTTATTTGTAATTGGGTTTTATTTTGTTGATTAGGTCTAAGGTTTGTTGTTTGTAAGGTCCCTTTCCTATTCAGAGTTATTTATCTAATCAGGTCTAAAATTTATCTATGGGAGGTGTCATAGTTCTAATTAGGGTTTTTAACCTTGATTAAATATGTCAGAATAGGTTTAGGTAAGCCTAGTTTTAGTTAGGCTTTTAAGCCTAACTAGGTTATAGGGGGAACACCATGTAGGTCTTAGTTTTGCTTAGGGATTTTATCTTGATTAGGTTAGGGTAGGTAATAGGTATTTATTTTAGTTATAATTAAGATATAAAATCATAACTTTGTCTTAAGATGGGTAGGGGTGTTAGTGTTAGTGTTAGTTAGGGGTTTAACATCAATCAGTTCTAGGTGTTTATGCCTTGGGCCATCACAAGTTTAGTCAAGTAATTTTTCCTGACTAGGTCTCAAGGATGCTTTAAGGGTTCCTAATATACCTAACTAGGTAAATATCCATACATAGGTCAATGGTAGGGGCCTTGAGGCTTAGTCAATGTTAATCAATCTTTTACGTATCTAATTCCTAATGTAGCTGTAATTGGGGGTTTACCCCCTAATTCCTTAATGAATGCCTTCATGATTTTTCCCCATCAAAACTATGATTAGAATGTGAAATAAGCAATGTAAAAACCCAAAGATCTAATCAGGAGTCTACACCTCAATTAGGTATAGACCTTCCTTCAATCCATCTAACCAAAACACATTGCCAAATAGTTCAAAAACCTTTGATTAGGCTAGGAAGGCACAAGGTAGTTTTATTCAGGCATATAAAGCCTGATTACAATTGAAAATTTTAAAAATGAATAATAATGATTAAAAATAATTATGGCATTTGAAAAATCCCTATTAGGTTTGCAAAAAATGTTTTTAGGGAACCTTAATTTTTTTTAGCATAACTTTTGATATAGGTGTTAAAAATAAAAACCAATTACATTGATGGAAAATTGGTTCTAGCCTGGACACAATAATACCCTTAGCTTTGATTGAATACACCTAGTTCAAAACATTTTTTCATTTTTATTAACTAAAACATTGTTAATGCTAGTTAAATCACTTTTTGACTTAGTTTTGGTCTTGTTTTGTAGGTGAATATTGAAAGTGATATGAATTAAAAGAAGAGGAGGAATTTTGGTGCATGAATGGTAGTAGATGGGCATTTTAGAGGGAAAAATATCTCCCTTGGAAACTTCAACTTCTATTTATTTGATAACTTTCATTGTAAACAAGCTAACTCATTTTTTAATCTACAAAGACATTATGGACCAATCATTTACTTCTACATTTTTATTTTATTTCATCTCTCCCTCTTGTTTCCCTAAGAAGATGCTACCTAATTTTATATTCAAATAATCAATTATAAAACTCTATTCATACTATCAAACAATATTTTTATTCAATACAGGTTGTGGAAGATTTGATTTGTATCTACTTGTGTGTGTAATAAGTTGGTGTTATTGTCTCTCCTCTTGGCTCTCCATCCCTTAGATTTTGGCACTAGTTCCCATTATGATTGTGTGAAGGCTGGCTAGATGGGGACTGGTTCATGGGTTGCATTCAATTTAATGATTTTAGATTTGGCTCCATTTTCATCCAACATTTTTATTTTTTTTCCCTTTTTTATTTTTCATTTTATTTATTAGTTGTTAGTTTAGGGTTTGTATATAATATGTTACTCATGTATATCTTGATTGCTTAGAAATATTTTTCATTACCTATTATTACATTATCGAGTCTTAATATTATGGAATGAATGCACCAAAATCAACTAAAACAACACATTTAATGAAACCTTAAGCTACTAATTTTCAATCATGAAAATCCATATTGAATGCATGTTTATCTATTTTTAACACCCACTCATAACCTAATCAAACAAAACCCACATTCTCATTTTACATTGTTTAAGTACCCAAAACCCACTAAAACAGAGTTTGAATTATGACAGATTCAAACCAATAAAGGCCCATTGAAATGTAATGGTCATAATGAGCCACTGAGTGAAGATCAATGCACTTATACTAGTACATATAATCCTTGGGGAGATTTCATGGAGTCTTCTTTCAAGAGTGGTTATGGTGCATCAAAACCATTAGGGCCTAGTTATCATTGACACATGTTAAAATACACATCAATAGGGTTAACATCCATTCCATTCATATATGTATGAAACTTCACCAACTCATCCAACATTTACTTAAAAGTGGTGAAATAGAGTTGGATAATGTGGCTGTAATGTCTAATCAAAATCTGGTATATATCAAAACACTTTTCTATAATATAATTACAACAATAATCAAACCCAAAATCAACATCAAGTTAACAATCAAAACTATAATAAATTTCCTAATAATCATAATCAAAGGTATACTTGGTCGTATAAATACCAGACTCAAGGTTAGGATGCCATTCTAATCAAGTTAACAATAATAATGTCCCTTACAACCAAGGCAATGTCGTAAGTTATATTACTAGTGAGCATATCACTACCATTAAGATCAATCATAATCCAAATGCAAATAATAATCAATGAAAATTTCCATCCATTTTAATACCTCCACCTCCATTTATCGATAATCCTAATTTGGCTCATAATAACCCAAACACTAATCAACAAATAGGAGTTACCATTCTAGGCACTTACTCACCTTTTTATAATTATAGTAACCCCCCAATGACTTGTGGGTGTGTAATTAAAACTTGATGCTCTAAGGTTACCATTCAAGGTCTTATACCATATTATTCCAAAAATCCCGTTCAATTCCCTCTTCCTCAGAAAAATAAGCCAATTGATCCTATTAATGACCAACTCTATGATATTTTTGAGAAACTAGAAAAGACAATAACACAAATTTCTATTTAGATATTTTATGTACATCAAATATATACAATAAAATATTGAATCAACTTCTAAGTCAATATAAAGTCACAAGTGACACTATGCCTGATAAATTCCTAACACTTTTGAGTCATTTGGCTCCATGCCAACAACTTATGTTTGATCAAATAGATATGTCATACCTTAGAACTTTGCATAATATGTTAAGGTGTGGAGCCTAAAAGCTTCACATATGAGCGCATTACCAAAGTTGCAGGTTTACACAGTCACTGACGTCAGTCAGGAGTGACCGATGTCAGTCTGGTGCAGTTGAAGAGACGTCGGTGTCGACAGAGGATCGGCCACCATCGGTCATAGGAAAGTAGGCAAGAATTGGCGTCAGTTACCTGTGTGTCCAGAATGCTATTTTCGAGGACAGAACCAAGTGTTTACATGATGAGTTTAAGCCTTAGTCTTAAGTTCCCGTCTCTATTATTAGTAAGATTGTTTTTAGAGCCCTTGTTCAAGAGGCTCAACTGTTGGTTATGAGTGCATGCTCAAGTCTCCTAATTCTATATGTAGAATTAGATCTTCTTAGCTTAGTGTGATTATTGTAGTAGTTCATTGTATGTGAATGTTGAAGAATAGTACAGAGTTGTATCAATCCAGGTTGTTGGAGTTGATTGTACTTGAGAGAGAGAGCTCTTGAGGGATAGAGATCTAGAGAGAGATCTTGTGCATCTAAGAGAGGTGTGGAAGAAAGAAGTTTCTTCAATTGTATTCCTTTTGTAAAGAGTTTAATACAAGTTTTCAGGGTGGTTTCTTATATCTCTTGTTCTTTGCTATTATCTGATTCTAGTTACTTATCTATCTGATTTAATTCCATGGTTTATTGCTTTCATAAGTGTAATCATATTGTTGGTTGATCCCCAACAAGTGGTATCAGAGCCTTGGTTGTAGGTTTAGAGTTTGATATCCAATAATTGGTATCAAAGCTCAGGTTCACTAACAGGTGGTTCAGATCTATGTAGTGTGTATTGATTACAGGTTACTCACAGGGGTTTCTGTAGGGATTTCTGTTTGAGTGGGAAAAGCAATGGCAGAAGAAAGAAACTAAGAATGGAGAAGTTCAATGGAAAAAATTATCAACATTGGAGAATGCAGATAGAGGACTATCTATATCAGAAAGATCTATACTTACCGTTAGGTGGGATTGCAAAGAAGCCCACAGACATGGAGGATGAAGAATGGGAAGTTCTTGATAGAAAGGCTCTGGGGTCTATAAGACTGAGTCTAGCATCTACTGTGATATCTAATTTATCATAGGCAAAAACAATGGTAGAGTTGATGACTACTTTAGCAAATTTGTACGAAAAACCCTTAGCTTCTAATAAGGCATATCTTATGAAGCAACTATTTAATTTGCATATGCAGGAAGGTGGATCTGTATCTAATCACCTGAATGATTTCCATGGTATTGTAAATCAATTAAGTTCAGTCAAAATTGTATTTGATGATGAAATAAAAGCTCTTTTAATATTATGTTCTTTGCCTAAAAGCTGGAATAGCTTAGTAATGGCAGTTAGCAATATTACATCTGCATCAAATATTTTAAAAGTAAAGGATGTTGTTAGTGTTATCTTAAATGAGGAAATTCACAGGAAAAGCATAGAAGTGACATCTGGGAATGCTTTAAGTTTTGAGAGCAGGGGAAGGCAAAAAGAGAAGAGCAAGAAAGGGAGATCAAGATCTAAGTCTAAGGGGAGAGGAAAATCCAAATCCGAAAATCACAGAAGGCCTCAATGCTGGAATTGTGGAAAGATGGGGCACATAAGCAAAGATTGCTGGTCAAAGCCTAAGGAGGACAATCAGCACGAAGGAAAAGAAGAAGAAAAGGTTGTAGGTATTGCACAAGATGCTTTAATATTCTCTTTGCATAATAATATAGAATCTTGGGAGTTAGATTCTGGTGCATCTTTTCATGCTACCCCTAATAGGGAATATTTATGTGACTATATCCATGGAGATTTTGGAATAGTGTATCTAGGGGATGATGAGCCCTGTAAAATTATTGGCAAAGGTAAAGTGCAACTAAAAATGCAGAATGGCAACACATGGGTGTTGAGAGAAGCTATGCATGTTCCTAGCTTGAAGAGGAATTTGATTTTTGTAGGAAAGTTAGGGGATGAGGGTTGTACAGTAACTCTCACAGCAGAATTTTGGAAAGTGACCAAGGGTGCACTTGTTATGGCCAGAGGTAAGAGAGTAGGTACTCTCTATTTGTGTAATTATGTTACTAACAATTCTCCTTCTTTATTATCTACTTCAGATGTGGATGCAAAATTGTGGTACTCAAGGCTTGGCCACATGAGTGAGAAGGGGATGTCAATTCTTAAGTCTAAAGGTAAGCTTTCAGATTTGAAAAGCATGGATCTAGAATTTTGTGAGCACTGTGTATTTGGAAAATAGAAAAGGGTTAGTTTTCTCAAGACTGGGTCTACAAAGAAGAGGAACAAGTTGCAGCTTGTTCACACAGACGTGTGGGGACCGGCTAAGGTAGCTTCTATTGAAGGATCACAGTACTATGTTTTGTTCATAGATGATGTTACAAGAAAGGTATGGATCTACTATATTAAGAAGAAATCTGATGTATTTGAGACTTTTAAGATTTGGAAAGCTATGGTTGAGAATGAAATAGGCAAAAGATTAAAGTGCCTAAGATCTGACAATGGTGGAGAGTTCTACAGTTATAAGTTCAACTGGTATTGTTATATGCATGGAATCCATAGGCAAAGGATGGTTCCAAGGACACCTCAGCAGAATGGAATTGCTGAAAGGATGAACAGAACAATCATGGAGCATGCAAGATGTATGAGATTGCATGCTGGTTTGCCCTTAGAGTTTTGGGCAGAAGCTATTGACACTACAGTGTACTTGATTAATAGAGGACCCTCTACAACTCTGGATGGTGGAATTTTAGAAGAGGCTTGGATAGGTAAATAGGTAGATCTCTCTTTTCTCAAAGTTTTTAGTTGTGAAGCCTTTGTGCACGTAGATAAGGAAAATAAAAAGAAGCTGGATGATAAGTCTATGAGGTGCACATTTATTGGCTATGGCTCAGATGATTTTGGTTTCAGATTTTGGAATCTAGGAACTAACAAGATAATTAGGAGCCATGATGTTGTTTTCAATGAAAAAGTGATGTATAGTGATTAGCTGAAGAAGCTGAATCAATCTGGGTAGAGCAATGGTGAATTGGATGAGGTGACGGTCCAAAATGAGCTCGCAAGAAAAAGAAATAATCACTTGCAGGAAAACACAGAGACTGACGTTGACAAGATAGGAACCAGCATCGGCAGAACATAAACTGATGTCGGTCATATAGAGACTGATGTCAGCAGGATAGGCACCGGCGTTGGTCAGGAAGAACTGGCGTCGGCTAGTAACAGGTCTAGAGGTGACTGAGGTCGGTCACTGTTAGAGAATTTGGGTGGACAACGTGTTGTGAACGAGTCTCAGACACCCATCAGGAGGTCAGAAAGGGTAAGTAAGCCTCCAATTAGATATTCTCCTTCATTATTCTATTTATTGCTAACTGATGGTGGAGAACCAGAGAGTTTTGAAGAAGCAATATAGGTGGAGTCTAAGAGTCAGTGGGAGCATGGCATGGTTGAGGAGATGGAGTCCTTAAGAGAGAACCAAACATGGGATTTGGTTGAGTTGCCAGCTGGTAAGAGAACATTGAAGAACAGATGGACCTATAGGTTGAATGAAGGTGAGAATGGACAGATGAGATATAAGGCCAGATTGGTAGTGAAAGGATTTGCACAAAAGCTAGGTATTGATTTTGGTGAGATTTTTTCTCCTGTTGTTAAGATGACTTCTATATGGATTGTACTGCCGTTGGTTGCTGTTGAGGATTTGCATCTTGAGCAGCTAGATGTTAAGACAACGTTTCTTCATGGAGATTTGGATGAGGAAATTTATATGGAACAGTAGGATTTGAGGTCAAAGGTAAGGAGAAGTTAGTGTGCAGATTGAAGAAAAGCTTGTATGGCCTCAAGCAAGCTCCTAGACAGTGGTATTTGAAATTTGACAGGTTTATGACTGAGCATGGCTACAGTAGGTGTCAATCTGACCATTGTGTGTATTTTAAGAGATTAGATAATGGTAGATATATTATTCTATTGTTGTATGTAAATGATATGCTAGTTTCAGGATCACACATGAAGGATATCTCTGAGCTTAAGGTGAAATTAGATCAAACTTTTGCTATGAAGGATTTGGGAGCAGCAAAGAAAATCCTTGGCATGAGCATTAAGAGAGATAGGAAAAATCATAGGTTGATATTGTCTCAAGAGGATTATGTGGACAAGGTGTTGAAACGGTTCAATATGCAGGATGCTAAACTGGTAAGCACACCTTTGGCTGGACATTTTAAGTTGAGTAAAGAACAATGTCCTAATTCACATGATGAGGTAGAGTATATGAGTAAGGTTCCATATTCTTTCGCAGTAGGAAGTTTGATGTATGCAATGGTGTGTACTAGACTAGATATTGCCCAAGTAGTGGGTGTTGTAAGTAAGTATATGGCCAATCCAGGAAAGGAACATTGGAAAGTAGTTCAGTGGATCCTCAAATATCTGAGAGGAACCAGTAGTAGGTACTTGTGCTATGGAGTTTCAGATACTTCTCTACATGGTTATGTAGATTTAGATATGGTAGGTGATTTGGATGGCAAGAGGAGCACCACAAGATATATTTTCACTGTAGGTGGAACGACGGTTAGCTGGATATCAAAGTTATAGAAGGTTGTTGCCTTGTCAACTACAGAAGTAGAGTATATTGTAGCCACAGAGGCTAGCAAAGAGATGATATGGATGACACAGTTCATGGAAGCACTTGGAAGGGAGCATGAGAGTTGTAGATTGTATAGTGATAGTCAGAGTGTAATCCATTTGGCTAAGAATTCAGCTTTTCATTCAAGAATGAAGCACATATAGCTAAGGTACCACTTCATATGGTAGGTATTGGAAGATGGTGATTTGAAGCTGGAGAAGATCCATACAGATAAGAATCCTGCTGATATGTTAACCAAGCCAGTTACAAAGGAGAAGTTGAATCTTCATTCAACTTCTGTTGGTCTTCATGATTGAGTTGAAGATGGAGGAGCTAGAAGATGTTGCTGTACAGGTACTATTGTAGCTATTTATCTCCAAGTGGGAGATTGTTAAGGTGTGGAGCCTAAAAGCTTCACATATGAGTGCATTACCAAAGTTTCAAGTTTACACAATCACCGGCATAGGTTAAGAGTGATCGACGTCAGTCCGGTGCAGTTGAAGAGATGCCAGCATCGGCAGAGGATCAGCTGACATCGGTCACAGGCAAGTAGGCAGGAACTAGCGTAGGTTACCTGTGCATCCAGAATGCTATTTTCGAGGACAGAACTGAGTGTTTGCATGATGAGTTTAAGCCTTAGTCTTAAGTTCACGTCTCTATTATTAATAAGATTATTTTTAGAGCCCTTGTTCAAGAGGCTTAACTGTTGGTTATGAGTGCATGCTCAAGTCTCCTAATTCTATATGTAGAATTAGATCTTCTTAGCTTAGTGTGATTATTGTAGTAGTTCATTATATGTGAATGTTGAAGAACAGTATAGAGTTGTATCAATCCAGGTTGTTGGAGTTGATTATACTTGAGAGAGAGAGAGCTCTTGAGGGATAGAGATCTAGAGAGAGATCTTGTGCATCTGAGAGAGGTGTGGAAGAAATAAGTTTCTTCAATTGTATTCCTTTTGTAAAGAGTTTAATACAAGTTTTCAGGGTGGTTTCTTGTATCTCTTGTTCTTTGCTATTATCTGATTCTAGTTACTTATCTATCTGATTTAATTCTACTATTTATTGCTTTCATAAGTGTAATCATATTGTTGGTTGATCCCCAACATAATAATCCACTTTATATAGAAGCAATCATTTCCAAACATAAGATTAGATGAGTCCTCATAGACAATGGTTCAGGGATAAATATTATAGTTAAGCTAGTCAAACACTTAGGATATATAAAACATATATTTAGCCAAAAACCATCTCTATCAAAACCTATGATAATGAGGAGTGAGAATCTTAGCGTACCATTTTTATACCTATTATCATTGGGCCTCTAACCCATGACAATTTGTTCCATGTTTTTGATTTGGAACTATCATATAATTTGTTCTTTGGGAGACCATGGATTCATGAAATAAAGTGTTGTACCTTTTACTCTCCATTAGTGTATCAAATTTCCCCATTTTATCCTAGAATTTACTATTCTTGCTGATCTACAAGCATACCAATTATACAAACATTTGGAAGTGGAGCATGAAAGATACAACTATTGATTTGGCATAGAGAATATCCCTAAAAGGGATAAGAATGTATTTGATCAACTACCTTAGTCTAATTATGTGGATCCAATTAATCTTGCCTCTACTTCATCTGCACCACCTACTATAATATCCAGTCATTTTACTATTTAAAACAATAGCCTTGGGGAATACAAGATTGAAAATCTTTTCCATATATCCAAATTGCCTAAAATTCATGTCATCTGACAAACCTAAAATGAAAGATAATAAAATTGAATGGCATAGGAAGAATTATCATCATAAGAAAATATCCATGGTTTTCATGAAAATCACTTTGCAAGAGCAAGATCAAATCAAGGTAAAAAATGATTCATGGTTATAAAATGATGATTTTTCCATGTAATACCAAAATAATAAGTGTCCTATTCAAAATAGGATAACATATAATGAAACCTATAATGGCAAAGGCCAGGGGGAAATGACTTAATGAGCTAGTGTCAGTTGCCAAAAAAAAGGAACTCAAGGTAATGGATATAAACTACATGGGGGTGAACCCTTATTTCTAAAGAGTGATTAATTTATCATCTAACAGTAATAATTCTAACAATGATGTAGAGTAATACTATATAATTTATGATCATTTGGTTGAGACTAACCTATTTGATCCTCATACCATTTGTACCATTACTTATGTGCCATCTTATTACCCTATTTTCCTCCACCATCCCCAATTGATCAACTAGGACCAACAAGACTCATACATATCATTGGATCATTTTTATAATGACAAGGCAATCTATGAATTCTTAGGCATAAAAGATAATTTTCAACTTTGTGATCACAAATAAGGATTTTAGTTTACATTGGACATTGATTCCTATTTTGGAGATTAGGTGAACCTCCTTAGTCACAAATATAAATATAAATAAAATAAAACATTAAGGTCCCAAAGTGAAAATCTCTTTGAGATGATTTTGGAATAGGGGAAAAGAAAAGAAAAATATGAGTCCTATGGTGGAAACCTATTTTAGGTGCCATTGGATGGAGAATTTCACCCTCTTTTAAAATAATACCAAGCCTCCTCTAGTCCTGGAATTGGGAATTAGTTCATAGAATTAGAATTTATTTGATAAATTATCTCAAGATTTCCCAAAATCATTTACCAAATGGCCTTTGTTAAACATTGGTGATTTAGATTCTTCTTACTTGGGTGAACTTGATGAGCCAATCGAGTAAATAGATGAAGATGAATACCAATGTACCACATTATCAACTATTCTAGAAGATGTTTCTACACTCCTTATGGAGATACCATAGAAGTTAATATTATAACACTATCTAATCTTAAATGGACCAAACTTGGAGTATCCCTCATTGAAGAGGAACATAAGATTCTTACTACCATTCGATAATTTATCAATATTTTTGATTGGTTTTATTTAGATATGCCTAGATTAGACCCTAATTTATGTTTACATCACATTATTTTACACACTAATGCCAATCCAATTAAGTAGAATCTAATAAAAATTCACCCTTGCATAACCATACTTATCAAGAAATAATTATAAAAACTATTTTAGGTACGGTGTATCCATCCTATTAATTATTTAGATTGGATATCCAACATAGTCACAGTCAACAAAAAACCATGAGGAATTTGATTATGTACTAACTTCAAATATATGAATAAATCATGCCTAGAAGATAACTTTATTTTGCCTAACATTAATATGATCATGGATTCCATGGTAGGGTATGAGATGCTATCTCTTATGGATGGATTTTCATAATATAATTAGAATAAAATCACACCTAAATACCAACACAATATAATATTCACCACTAAATGGGGAACATATTTCTATCAAGTGATTCCATTTGGCCTCAATAATTCCAATGCAAAATACCAATGTGTAATGACTATTATTTTCCATAACATGATGCACAATATTGTTGAACATTATATGGGTGATATTTTGGGAAAATATAAGACTAGATTAGGACATCCAAATTTATTACAAAGGATATTTGAAAGACTTTATGAATATAAGGCAAGGATTAACTCTATAATTGGATTTTTGGCATTACTTCAAGAAAATTTCTAGGTTTCATTCTCTTACATGGGCATTGAATTCAATCTATCCAAAGTTAAATCCATTACGAAAATTCCTCAACCTTTTAATATAAAGTAGTTTCATAGCCTATATGGCAAGATCCAATCTATCAGATGTTTTTTTTAGTTGGAAGATAGATGCCATCCTTTTACTCATATTCTAAATAAAGGTACCATTTTCTAATGGAATATCGATTGTCAATATCCATTTGAGAAATTAAAATACTAGCTTAAAAATCCACCTATTCTATATCTTCACCTACACATATAAAATCATCACTTCTCTACTTCTTAGTAATTGATTATGCTTTAGTGGCACTCCTGGCATAACATAATGATCATGGGAAAGAAATATTTATATACTATTTGAGCCATACATTGGTAGCCTATGAACATAATTACAACTCAGTTGAAAAATCATACTTATAAATGGTGTTTACAAACCAAAATTTATGACATTATATGATCAACAACAAGACCATTATCATTACCAAAGTAGACCCACTCAAATACCTACCTTTCAAGACAGCCTTGATTGGTCATATGGCCAAGTAGATCATACTCTTAAGTGAATTTAAGATTGCATATATACATCAAAAGGATTCTTGGAAGCATAATTAATGAGGTGGGGTAGGTTGAATTGGTATTCAAATTTTTTTAATCAATTACATCCACTCATATATGAACTAAAAAAACAACACAATGATCTAATAATGCATTAAGAACTAGTCATATGAGCATGAAATAAGATAACACATCGCATATGTGGGAAACCCTCATGGGGAATAAAAACCACTAAAAAATCTTGTACAAACTATCCTATAAGATAATGTATCAAATTTAGTTGAACACTAACCCAACATGGAGCACCAACCCCAAATTTATCAAGCACCCACTTGTTAAGAGGCTAAAAGCCCCTATGAGTAACCACCGAATCAATAAAATGACACTTATGCAATAACCAACCTATAAGTTAGATCCAAATCCATCTTTATAGATCACAAAATTATCTAAGACCAATTATACAAGCATCAACGTGCAAGGAAGCTTCAATTCCCTCTTTGACCAAGAACCAACTTAGTCAGTCACACTTCTTTCTTCTATTCTTCCACTCAACTATCCATATGATTTATCCAATATCATACATAAGTAACACGTATATGATGAAAATATGATATCCTCTCAATAGACAATTATCACTCCATCTTTAATCCAATTGATCATTTTCAAAAATTACCTCTAGGCTTCTTTGCTCAATTAGCCCTCTTTAAGACTAAATAGGTCATGTGCCCTTGATAATAAACTATAGAACATCTATATGATCTTCATGAAATTATTATATACTCTATAATTAGGGTTTAAAACATGTTATCCAACCTCCTTAGGCTCACTAATTTATCAGTCCATCTGCTTCCTCTAAGCTTACTTAAATAGGCCTAAAATTGCCTTATATATACCATTCCTTGTTCATATAACACTTAGTTGGTCACACACCCTTAAAATATTAGGTATAACATATAATAGGTTTTATTACATCTCATAAACAATATTAAAATTATCTTTGAGTTGATTTTGGTTTATCATGACTCAATTAGGCCTCATTTCACTTTTAGGTCTCATAGAGACCTGATTGCATTAGGCCTTCTTATCAACATGTTACCATTTGATCCTTGGAAAACATTATAACTCAATAAATAGCACAATAATATCAAAAAAAATACAAATATACCTTATCCAAGATCCTTTAATATCCATATAACCTTTTAGGTCTAACCACTTCATGAAACCCTTTAATAGTACTCAGTCCTATTAGGCATGTGTACATAAAAAATATGCCTTTCAATACTAAATCTCAAACATACACAAGTCACTCAAATATGAAAAAAAAATCATATAAATAACATCAGGTTCATTAAAAAAATTAATTATACACTTTAAATTAGAGCTTAAGGATTTAAGAACACTTCGGCAACTCACTCACTCAGAACTACCAGTAAACTCAAAAACACAATCATGATGACTTAGACCTCCAACACCTATGGAAACACTTTTAATGACTATTAATACATGTATACGTTTATTATATATAACATATACATCATCAAATGAAAAAATAATATGTTCTAATGACAAATATTGGTCTTATAAACCAATTTCTTGGCCTCATGTTTCATAGTCTTATCTAAACTAAACTAGTCATTTTTTGAGTAACTTTTTCACCACATACATGATGTACAAAGATTATTAACATGACTAACATGAATTAAAAGTATTTAAAAACATATACATGCACTTGATTTCATAATTATATCATGAAAACACATTCCAATTCATTTCCTCACTATTATTTGGGTTTTATGTTTACACCATTAGGTCTATCTACGACTGGCTAACTTGGAAGATCAGTTTAACACATTATAAGGGTGGAGCCTATCCATAAACCTTCATGGTAATGCATTATTAGTCTCTATATCCTTCTTTCATACATTTTATTTTATTGACTAATTCAACTTTTGACTACTATAATAAATTCTTCTTAAATAAGCCTATATCTACATAGTTTCTCTCTCATCTGACTAACCACCACCACTTGGAGGTACCTGGGAGAGTTTAATACATGATATAGTAGTTTTTATATTAGTTTTAGGCCATTATGTGCTATTTTAAACAATATATTACACACCATGTCCTTATTAGGGTTATAGGGAGGTTTAACATAGGTTTTGGTGTTAATGATTATTCATAAAGGACTACCCCTTAAATCCAACAAAAATGAATAGAGATATTATTTAGGACCCTTACCCATATATCCTTAATATATAATGTTCCAATGTAGAGGTTACATATTCCATAATGTTTGAAATGGTCTCTTGGGTCTTGAGACCCCATTGTGTGAACTTGAGAAGGCTTAAAATAGTGTTTCTTACGATTCCCTTCAAAACATGGCCTCAAAATTTGTGATAATTCTTAAAAAGACATATCATACCTCTATCCATGATCACATATTAAAAAATTTCCTTGACAATTTATCTTCATACATCATTAGGTCAAGTAGGGTCTTGGTGTAGACTTGATCTTTCTACCCCTATAGGCTCAGCCTGAGAATCTTATAGATGCTTTCACACCTTATTCTCATGCTTACAAAACTTTAAAAACCTCTCACATGCATTATATCACTCACCTCATCATGTCACCAGCTCATACCTTCACCATGTCATGACTAAGATCAAGATTCTATTGCACTTAACACCTTAACTTATTCCTTTCTTGTCATGACCTCATCAAAACATCAAAAAAGTAGACATAAGACATCAAAACACACTCATATCAAAGAACCATTATCTTTTTGATGATAATAATCTTCCATAGCTTCATACAAATCTAAAACCATATGACCAAGCTTCATATGACTTGACATCTTTCTTCCATGCACTTGTACCTTCCATACTCACAATATTCATGACAAATCTCATTCATGCAATACTCTCTCTTTAATGAATGTCCTTACTCATGAAAAATCTTATGACCACACTCTTCTTTCTCATGGAAACACTCTCTTTATTCCACTATCATGCTCAATAACTTGACCAAATAGATCTTTGACATCAATGACCATCACACCTTTACATGATACACCTTTTTGGCATTAATGACAACAACATGTCAAAAAACTCCCAATTTATCATTTATGATAAACACATTAATGGTAAAGACACTACATAAATGAAATCATTTGAAAATGGTGCTTCTCTCATCTACTCATTCTCCCTTTTTGACATTAATGACAAAGGGTTTTCCACATAATGTCATTTGATCTTATGAGTTGAACTTTAATAATGACACAATGAAATTCTTGACGATAAATCACCTTAGACTCATGCCAATTATTGTAGACAAATTCTAGAACAATTAAATTTTACCTCAATAAACCATGCTTCTTATGACTTTTGCATCACTATATTGATACTTCATAATCTAGAGCTACAAATCTCCACCTATATCCATGCATACCTTCTCAGCACTACTCACCTAATTTTGGAGCTAATGAACCACATGATTATCTCACCCTAATAACTTATATTCCTTAATGACTATTATGAGAAGGAATTACACCCAATTCCTATCTTATATGTTCAAAAGTTCCCTTTGGAAGTGGATTTGTCATAATGTCTACATTTTGATCCTTTGTATAAACATATTCAAGTCTAATAATTTATACACTTACCTACTCTCTCAAAAAAATGATACTCAATGGGAATGTGCTTAGTCCTTGAGTGCATAATAGGGTTATTTAAAATGCTTATACCACTTGTATATCATAATAGATAGGGATAAGACCATCATACTACACCTTGTAGTATCTTAAGGTCTATCTCATCCATAGTACCTAGGTGCAACATGAAGCTATTGCAATGTATTCAGCCTCACAAGTAGATAATGCCATATATTGTTGCTTCTTTATTATCCATGAAACTATGCATTCACCTAAGAAGAAAGATCCTCCACTAATACTCTTCCTCTTATCTACACTCCCTAACTAGTCTACATCTATATAGGTTGTCAAATTAAACTCCTTGCTCCTTAGATACCACAACCCAAAATCCATATTCCCCTTGAGATACTTAAGTTTCTTTTTGATTTCTTGAAAATAATTTTACTTTGGATCTACTTGAAACCTTCCCACAATACCTACTTCTTACATGATGTCATGTCTATAAGTAGTGGTGTATAAAAAACTTCTAATCATTGACCTATATGATGTCTGATTGACCTTTAGATACTCATCTTCCTTGATCAACTTACATCCTATGATCATAGGTGTATTAACTGCCTTGAAATATTCCATCTCAAACTTATTTAACACCTCTCATATGTACTTATCATGTGAAATTAATATACCTTTTTGAGATTAAGTTATTTCTAACCCAAGAAAGAATGATAGTTCTCCCAACATGGACATCTCAAACTCCTTCGTCACCTCTACAAAGGCCTTGGTCATGTTCTCATTATTTCCACTAAATATGATGTCATAAACATAGACAAATACAATTAATTGATGGTAATCTTCTATATTTATGTAGAGATTACTTTCTAAAACCCCTATTTTGAATCCTTGATCCAATAGATACCTATCCAATCTAGCATACTAAGATTTAGGAGCTTGATTTAGACAATAAAGAGCCTTTTTAAATCTATAAACATAGTCTTTATTACCTAATAGTGAGAAACCCTTAGGTTGCTCTATGTAAACGTCATCTTCCAAGTTTCTATTAAAAAAGGCATATTTGGCATCCATCTTGTACACCTTAAACCCTTTGAATCCTTCATATGCTATAAAAAATTTGATGGCCTCCAATTTTGCTACTAGTGTAAAGGTTTCCTCAAATTCTACCCCTTTAACTTATGCATATCCCTTGCATGCCAATCTAGCCTTATTCCTAGTGACTTCTCTATCTGTTAGGATGTGGAGCTAAAAGCTTCAACTAGTGCAAATAGGGAGGAGGTTGCTGAGTTATAGGGAGACCGGCGTCAGCAGGGTGCAGTGCACAAGGAAATTGATGATGGCAAGATGGACAGGAAGGCAACCAACATCAGTAGTATGTCAGCCGACGTCGGTCACCTCCAGGTAGACAGGGACTGATGTTGGTCGCCTGTGGTAGTTCCAGAACTGCTTGTTCCACGGATAGTTAGTTCGTTGAACCGAGTGTTTGCATGCAAAGGATATTTTTGGTCTTGAGTTGCATGTCTAATTATTGTAATTAGGTTAGTCTAATTATTGTAAGCATGAGATCTATATATGGACTCATGGACTATATTTTAAACTTGTATCTAGTGAGTAAGAGAGCAATAAGCTCCTTCTGAGAGAAGAGAGCAATGGTGCGTTCCTCCTAGTGCCGCAATACCAAGGTGGGTACTGGATTGGAAAATCAGCAGGGTTCTTCATAGTTGTATGATCTTAGTCAGCAGGTGAGCATGGCTTCTTTTGGAGATCTACAATGGTGAGTAAGGTTTAGTGATTTGCAAGTAGCAGTAGAGAGCAGGGGATCTACTTGGAGTACGATTGTGTACTTGGTGAACTGGCAGCGTGTTACTGACTGGTTGGAGAGGTGAACATCAATTTCGTATTAGAGTTGATCATTGTGACCAAGAGAGAGAGAGAAGAAGGTATTGAGGTGTGGTGAGCCTTTGAGGTGGAAGAAGAAGTGGCATCTTCTTTATTGTATATTCTTCTGAGTGATTATTAATACAATTGTGTATTGTCTCTCAATTCTTGTGTTGTTTCATATTTCTAGTTACTTTATATTTCTGGTTAAATTCCGTGATTAGTTGCTTATACAGAGTAATCATATTTGTGCTCTTATTGAGGGAGCAAGATCCTGACTAAGTGGTAACAGAGGATGTTTATTGTTCTTAGATTACCTGACAATTGGTATCAGAGCTTTTGGTTGGGTTGACTAACAGGTGGTTTCAGATCTAGTAGTGTTTGTTGATTACAAGTCACTCACAGGGGTTTCAAATTGAGTGGGAGTATAGCAATGGCAAAAGAAAGTAAGCTACGAATGGAGAAACTGAATAGCACGAATGGTCTGATTGATGGAAAGAAAGAGTAGGTAAAAAGAGATTGTTGGTTGGTAGAAGATCAATGCGTAGAAGCATATGTTGCAGGTAATATTGCATAGGATGTTCTAGATAAAGTGGAATCTTTGTTTACAGATTCTTTTGCCTATTTCCATGCAGCCCAAAATAGAGCATCTTTTCATGGGTATGTCTTTAGAGACTTTGGAGAGATTTATTTAGGGGTTGGAGAGCCTTGTCAGATTATTGACGAAGGGGAAGTGACACTGAAATTGCAGATGGATGACACACAGTGGTTGAAGGAAGTCATGTAGGTACCAGTCTTGGAGATGAGTCTAATTTCTTTAGGAAATTTGGGTGATGAGAGATGCACTGTAACTCTCACAACGGATATACTTAAATTAGATAGTGGTAAGAAAGTAGGTATCCTTTAGCTATCTACTTATATTGCTAATTCACCTTCTATTATAGAGATATGGCTTTATAGGCTTGGCCACATATGTAGGAGGGGTATCCAGGTTTTGAAGCAGAAGTCGGATGTCTTTGACAAGCTAAAGAACTGGAAAGCCTTGGTGTTCATGGAGGAGATGATGGACAGAGATCAGGTGAGGAAGCTAAATTATTCTGAGTAGAGCAGGGTTGATTTGATTAGGATTTTGATCCATGGAGAGCTCACAGGTAAAAAGTTATCACTCACAGATGAACACAAGTACCGGCGTTGGTCAGATAGTAATCGACGTCGGCAACATGAAGACCGATGTCAGTCATGAAGGAACCAACGTGGGCAAAAAGGACACCGGCATCGGCCAAGGAAATGACGTCAGCAGTAAGGGTCAGTACAGGGAGCTAACATCGGTCAGAAACATACTGGGAGATGGCCGAGATCGGTCACTAGTACGGATGGTGGGTAGACAGCAAGCTGTCAACAAGTCTCAAATGCTCATGTTGAGGTCAGAAAGGGTAAGTGAACCTCATATTCATTGTTCACCTTATTTATATTGCTTATTGATGGTCAAGAACCAAGAAGATGGAAGAGGCAATGTAGGTAGAATCCTGATACAGTGGAAGCTTGGCATGGATGAGGAGTGAGTCCTTGGAGAAGAACCAAACAAGGATTTATTGGTATAGTTGTCAGCTAGAAGTAAGCACTGAGAGATGGAATGGATTCCCAAGTTAAAGAAGAGAGTGGATGGACACAAGAGACAGAAGGCTATGGCATATAGTCTTGAGGAAGCTGTAGGATAGTGGTACAGGTTTGACAGGTGGGTGACTAAGCATGGCTTCAGTCAATGTCATTGTAACTATTGTGGTTTTGTCTTACCAGGTGGATGATGAGTCGCGACATTATCCAGTTACTATATGTGGGTAATTTGCTAGCAGGTTTTGTACATACAGGGATTTTCTGAGCTAAAGGTAAGGTTGGTTCAGAGGCATGTCATGAAGAATTTGGAGCAACAAAATTCTTTGGCATAAGAGACATGGAGATTTTATCTCCAGTGGGAGCTGATATGAAGACGGTGTTGGCAGGGTTCATGATGCAAGATGCAGAATCAGAAAGCACACCAAGGGCTGGATAGTTCAAGCTTAGCTTGGAACAGTGTTCGAAATCACATGAGGTCTAGTGTAGACCTGAGTTTTTTCCCAAGAAGTGGGGGTTGTTAGAAAGAATGGAGCCAATTCAAGGAAGAGGTATTGAAGGGTAGTTCAGTGGATTCTTACAAGGATCAGCAGCAGGTCGACATGCTATGCAGGGTCAAGTTATTTTCTACATAGGTTTGTAGATGTGGATTCGGCAAGTTACTTGGATGACAAAGGCACAAAGGTTAGAGCATCACAGGGTGTGGTGGTTAGTCTTTAGGATTGATCTTGAAGAGGGATACAAGCCAGGGTACAAATTAGATAGTGTATAGATATAGGTACAATTGCAGTTGTTTATCTCTAAGTGGGAAATTGTTAGGATGTGGAGCTAAAAGCTTCAACTAGTGCAAATAGGGAGGAGGTTGCTGAGTTCTAAGGAGACCGGCGTCAGTCGGGTGTAGTGCACAAGGAAACTGATGATGGCAGGATGGACAGGAAGGCAACCAACATCGACAGTATGTCAGCTAACGTCGGTCACCTCCAGGCAGACAAGGACCGACATCGGTCACCTGTGGCAGTTCCAGAACTGCTTGTTCCATGGATAGTTAGTTCGTTGAATCGAGTGTTTGCATGTAAAGGCTATTTTTGGTCTTGAGTTGTGTGTCTAATTATTGTAATTAGGTTAGTCTAATTATTGTAAGCATGAGATCTATATATGGACTCATGGGCTATATTGTAAACTTGTAGCTAGTGAGTAAGAGAGCAATAAGCTCCTTCTGAGAGAAGAGAGCAATGGTGCGTTCCTCCTAGTGCCACAGTACCAAGGTGGGTACTGGATTGGAAAATCAGCAGGGTTCTTCATATTTGTATGATCTTAGTCAGCAGGTGAGCATGGCTTCTTTTGGAGATCTACAATGGTGAGTAAGGTCTAGTGATTTGTAGGTAGCAGCAGAGAGTAGGGGATCTACTTGGAGTACGGTTGTGTACTTGGTGAACTGGCAGCGTGTTACTGACTGGTTGGAGAGGTGAACATCAATTCTGTATTGGAGTTGATCATTGTGACCAAGAGAGAGAGAAGAAGGTCTTGAGGTGTGGCGAGCCTTTGAGGTGGAAGAAGAAGTGGTATCTTCTTTATTGTATATTCTTCTGAGTGATTATTAATACAATTGTGTATTGTCTCTCAATTCCTGTGTTGTTTCATATTTCTAGTTACTTCATATTTCTGGTTAAATTTCATGATTAGTTGCTTATATAGAGTAATCATATTTTTGCTCTTATTGAGGGAGCAAGATCCTGACTAAGTGGTAACAGAGCATGTTTATTGTTCTTGGATTACCTGACACTATCTTCAGTAAACTTGTTTCTAAACACTCATTTTTTGCTAATGACATTATTATTTTGAGGCTTGGGAATTAGCTCCCAAGTCTCATTCTTCTATATTTGGTCTAAATCCTCATTCATAATACCTATCCAAAACTTGTCTTTGCTTGATTCTACAAGGTTCTTTGGATCAATAATAGAAAATAGAGCAACATTCTCTTGATTTAGGTTACTTACTAGTCTTATCCTTATTCACATACATATAGCCTTGTTGCCAATGATTTTTAATTCAATATGATGTCTTTGAATCTTTTTTTGATGGCCCTTTTAAGTCTTATCTATACTTAACTTATTCTTCCTCATAAAATTCTATTTTTTCCTCTTCATTATTGAATTCTAGATTCTCTAATATATCCTTTGACTATGATTATGATTTCCTTATCTCCTCAATCTTCACATTGGTGCTTTCTACTATCTTCTATAATATCTTGTTATAACATCTATAGGCAGATATTATTGATGAGTATCTCAAGAATATACCTTCATTAGACTTAGAATCAAACTTACCTAAATCTTCCTCATCTCTTTCGATGAAACATTTTCTCCCAAATACTTTAAAGTGTTTCACATTAGCATGTTTACCTTTCCATAGTTCATAAGGAGTCTTATTGACATTAGTCCTTATCTATCTTCTATTCAAAGTGTAGATTGCAGTACTCATTACCCCTCTTTAGTATCCATTAGATAATCTAGACTCATTTACCATAGTTATTTCCATCTCTTAAATTGTCATATTCTTTCTTTTAACTACTCCACCTATGAGGTGTCCTAGTTATTGAAAACTATCTCCTTATCCCATGGACCTCAAATAAGTCATCAAACTCATTAGACCAAAAATATCCTCCTTTGTTATATCTTAGGCACATGATCTTCCCATTATTTTCATTATCATTAAGAGCCTCTAATGCCTTGAACATATCAAGAGTTTTTGACTTTTATTTAAAGAATACCACTCAAGTCCTTCTTGTGTAGTCATCTATGAGTAACATGAAGTAGCTATCTCCTTAAATGCTTTGGATTCTTGTAGACCCATAGAGTTTAGTGTGTATTAACTCTAAAAGTCTTTTAGTAGAGTAATCCTTAGACTTGAACCTTATTCTAGTATAATTACCATGTTAACATGCCTTGTAAAGTATGTTTGTATGTTTGGTGATCTTAGGCATGTTCTTCATAAACTTCTTAGTACTTATCTTGACTAGATTATCAATGTTTAAATGACCTAACCTTCTTTTCCATAGCCAACTATCATCCATCTTTATCATAAAGAATATCTCCTTATTGATATCATAAAGACATATAGATTTTTCTCAGTCCTCTTAGCATTAATAATTAGCCTTCTTTATTTTGATCTCCTTGTCTCACACCTTTTGTCATGAAATGTTAGTGTGTGTCCTTGTTTGCACTTTTGAATTAGACTAGCCATGTTATGTTTCAAACCTTCCACATATAGCATATTTTCTATCTTGGTCTTCCCATTATCAAAACTCAAAATACCTTTACCAACTATATTGGCAGTTGTGTTGTCTCCAAATATCACTATTCCTACAACATTCTTATTTAATGAGATGAAATTGTTTTGTCTCCTATAATGTGGCTTGAGAAACCACTACATATATACCATTTCATGCCTTCATCTTGAATGTGAAAGGTAGTATAAGATATTATAGTCCTCTCTTTTAGTCTTTTGATCCTCCTTATAAAATAATCCATCTTTACTCTTGGGCTCAATATGATAATTCTTAACTTTATTTGTCTTCCATACCAATGTTTGAATGTTCTCATCCACTCTAGGAACTCCATACATCTTGTTATGTCTTGAGGGCCTTCTAACATTAAAAAGATAGAATATTAAAAAGTGTCCCATATTATGACAACTATAGAAAAAACATTTCTATAATTACCTCTTGAATGATTACTCTTTTTCCCATGGTCCCATAATAACTCATCCCTCATTACATTGGGCTGCGTGATTGGTCTCTTCATGTTGACTTTCATGTTGGTACTCTTGACTTTCTTTGACTTTTCATGCTCTTTCTCAAACTTTCTCATATTGTCTATGAGTTGGTCATACTAAACCTTCAAAGAATATATCTATATCTTCAATGGATCATACTCAAATTACTTTAATCTAAAAAATTTATTGACACCTTCTAACTGATTCCTGATATCCTTGATGGTCTTCTCATCCTTTTGGCTTGTTTGACCATGTCACTCTTCAAGGTACATATCTATTACTTAATATCCATGAATATAGATCTAAACTCATGATTCATATTATTTTTATGCTTCAAATAATCTAGGGATATTATGAGCTTTGATTGAAGGTCTAATTTAGCTTTTCCTTCTTCACTATCATAGTGGACTTCTTCATCATACATGTTATTTTCTTCTTCTTGATCACTAGACATCTTGTAATTCTTAGGATCACCTTAAAGTTATTAGGCTTGCTTCAAATGAACATGGATATGATAATAATTTTTGGAAGCAAAATGATTGAGAGGGGGGTGAATCATTATTCAAAAAATTTATGAACTATGAAAGTAACACAATGATATATCAATGCATTAAGAACCAATCATATGAGTATAAAATAAGATAACACATCACATATATGGGAAAATATCATGGGAAACAAAACCCACTAAAATAAAACTTGGACAAACTATCCTATAAGACAATGTATCAAATTATAGTTGAGAACCAACCCAACATGGAACACCAACCCTAAATTTATCAAGTACCCACTTTACTTTAGCAAGCACCCACTTGCAAGGAGGATAAAAATACCCATGAATAAGAACCAACTCAGTCCATAGACACTTATTAAAGAAATAAAATATAAGTCATATCCAAATCCATTTTTATTAATCACTAACTTAGCCAACACAAATTCTTCAAGCACCAACCTGCAAGGAAGTTTCAACTCCCTCTTTGACCAAGCACCAACTTAGCCAATCAAACTTATTTATTCTATTATTCCACTCAGATATCCATTTGATTTATATAATATCATAAATTATGAACACATATTTGATGAAAATATGATATAATATCAATATATAATGATCACTCTTGTATCTCTACTCCACTTTATTTCTCTCAAAAACTGCCTCTAGGCTTCTTCTCTCAACTAGCCCTCTTCAATACTAAATATGTCATGTGACATTGATCTTAAACTATAGAAAAATTATTTTATTTTCATGAAATTATTATTTAATATATCCTTATGGTTTAAAACATGTTATCTAACTTATTTAGGCTCATTTATTTATCAATCCTTTCACTTCCTCTAAGCTTATTTAAATAGACCTAAAACTACCTTATATATAGCATTCCTTGTTCATATACCACTTAGAAAGCCACAAATACTTAAATTATTATGTAATAAATGTAATAATTCTTAGTAAATATAATAAAAAATATTCAAATGACCTTTGAGTCCCTTTTGGTTTGTCATGACTCAATTAGGCCTCATTTCACTTTTAGGTCTCATGGAGACCTAATTACATTAGGCCTTCTTATCAACACATTACCATTTTATCCTTGGAAAACATTATACATAAATACATGGCACATTAATTTCAAAAAACATCCAAATATACCTTATCCAACATCTTATGATATCTATAGCACCTTTTAGGTCCGACCACTTCATGAAACCCTTTAATAGTACTCAATCCTATTAGGTTTGTGTACACTAAAAAGTATACCTTTCAATAATAAAGATAAAACACACTTAAAACACTAAAATATGATTAAAAAAATACATATAAATAATATAAATTACCTTAGGTTCATTAAAAAATGATATATACACTTTTACTTAGAGATTAAGGATGTAATAACACTTCTGCAACTCACTCATTTAGAACTGCCAGTAAACTCAAAAAGAAAACCATGGTGACTTAGACCTCCAACACATGTGTAGACACTTTAAATAAATCATGATACATGTAAATGGTTATTATATATAATAAATAAATACTAAAATTAAAAACTCATATGTTTTAATGACAAATATTGGTCTTGCAAACCAATTTCTTGACCTCATGTTTCATAATCTTATCTAAACCAAACTAGTCATTTTTTGAGTAATATTTTCACCACATATATGAAATAAAAAATTATTATAAAAATGAAAATGTATTAAAAATATTTTAAAAAATATCCATTCACTTGGTTTCATCATTCTATCATGAAAACACATTCTAATTCATCTTCTCACTGTTATATGGGTTTTGTATTATTTACACCATTAGGTTTTTCTACAACTGGTTAACTTGGAAGACTAGTTTATCACATTATAAATGTGGAAATTATATATAAAACTTCATGGAAATTTAGTATAATTATTTATCTCCTTCTTCCATCCCTTTTATTTTCTTCACCAATGTAATTTTTGATTGCTATAAAAAATTCTTCACAAACAAACCTGTATCTGCACATTTTCTCTCCCATATGACTAACCACCACCACCTAGTGGTACCTAGGAGAGTTTAATACAAGATCCAATAATTTTTATATTCATTTTGGAATATTATAGTGTTTTTTGAATAATATATTCCACATTTGGTCCTTATTAGGGTTTTAGGGAGGTTTAACATAGGTTTTAGTATTAATGATTGCTCATAAAGGTCTACCCCTGAAATCCAAAACTAATTCCTATAGATAATATATAGAACCATTACCTATCTCTCCTTAATATATTTGGTTACAATATAGAGGTTACGCATGCCAAAAAAGTTTGAAAGTGCCTTTTAGGTCTTGAGATCTCATTTTATGAACTCGAGAAGGCTTAAAATATTATTTCTTGTAATTCCCTTCAAAACATGGCCTCAAAATTTGTGAAAATGATTAAAAAACGCATAATACCTCTATACATTCTCACATATGCAAGATTTCCTTGAAAAATTATCTTCATGCCTCATTAGGCTAAGTAGGGTCTAGGAATGGTCTAGTTACAAACTTGATATGAAGGCCACCCCTATAGGCTCACCTTGAGACTCTCATGGATGCTTATACACCTTATTATAGTGATAAAAAAAACTTAAAAAATTATCAAATACTTGACATTAGTCACCTCATCATGTCATTAGCTTATACCTTCACCATATCATGACTAGGCTCAAGCTTTCAATTCACTTGACACTTTGACTTGTTCCTTACATGCCATGACCTCATCAAAACATAATAAATGGAAACTTAAGAAATAATAATAAAATATTATCACTTAAATATTATATTTATGATGACAAAAATATTCCATAGCCTCATATAGACCTAAAACCATATAATCAAGCTTCATATGACTTGACATCTTTCTTCTATGTACATGTACCTTCCATGCTCATAATATTCATGAAAAATCTCATCCATGTAGAACTATCTCTTTCATGAATGTACTTACTCATGAAAAATATTATGACCACACTCTTACTTCTCATGGAAACACTCTCTTTATGCCAATATCATGCTCAATCACTTAACCAAATATACCTTTGACATTGATGACAATTATGCCTTTACATGATGTACCCTTTTGACATCAATGACAACAACATGCTAACAAGGCCATTAAAAGTTAGGAACTTGTAGATGAATTTTTTGAAGTACCCTTATCAACTACCAAGCCACCCTATTTTATTTTCTTGATGAGATAACCATTACTCTAGATGATAATTCTTCTGAGCCTCAATACTGGACCCTTTACTTTGATGGTTCCTACACTTATCATGGCTATATATTTGGTATTATATTCATAATTACATAGGGGATATTAATATTAAAGCATTATATATTTATTTTTATTGTACTAACAATACAATAGAGTATGTATAACTCATTACAGGGTTTCATCTATCAGTATAATGGAACATAAATAAATTACATGTTTATGGATATTATCAATTGATTATTAACTAGGTGACGAGCAATACAAAAACAAATATGAAAAGATTATTACTTATAATAAAATGGTGGACCATATTAAATATATCTTTAAACACATTTAGTTTGAATATATTCTAATAACCAACAATATAAATGTTGATGTAATGGAAACAATTAGTTCACTAATAGTAATTACAGATCATGCTATCGATCACAAATTCCTCAATAAACATCTATTAAGGCCAACTCATGAAAATTTTGAATCTAAAATGGTATGTGATATTGTTTGTCCTAACTCCCCTTGGTACTATGATATATATGCCTACATTCATGATCATATTCTCTCTTCTCACCTTTCTCATAATAGAAAAAAATCCTTCATTCATAATATCTCCAATTATACTATTATCTATATCCACACTATTGTAGAGAATATGATGGAACCATAATTTATTATTTATCTTTGACAGAGTTCATATTGGTGCTTAAATAATTACATGAATATATTTGTTGGGCCTACACTGGTGGACTGGTCCTTACCAAGAAAATCCTATATACATGGTATTATTGGCCCACTATGGAGGCTAATGCATGTGCTTATGTAAAAAATTATGTGGCTTATCAAAATCATGCCAATATAATTTATGTGATAACTCAGTTGCTTTATCCAACCACTATTCCATTTCCATTTTCCACATGGGAACTTGATCTTATAGGGAAAAACAATCTTGCTTATTCAAATGACCAGAAACATATCCTCACTATAACTAAATAATTTAAAAAGTTGGTTAAAGCTATTCCACTCATGTAATGGGAAATAATATTTAAAAATTCATCCTCAATCATCTTATTTGCCAATTTTTCATTCCCTCTAACCTCATTTCTAATAATGGAAGCTCCTTTAAAAATAAGGATGTGAAATCCCTCTATGCCAAATACCATATCAAGCAACACTTTTCCACTACCTATTTTCCTCAAAACAATGGCCAAGATGAAGCATATAAAAAAACCTTGATCCAAATCCTTAAAAATATTGTTAATGATTATCATTTTAACTATTTTTTCTACCCTTTAGGCCAACCGTACCAACACTCAAACCCTAATAGGAGCCATACCATATTCTTTGTTTATAACACTAAAGGTATTCTCCCTATTGAGATTGAGTTTCCTTCCTTGTCCATTTAATTATAGGATATCATAGATAAGGAGGAATACAAAGTTTATCAGTTGTAAGAATTAGATCTACTTGAATAAAAATGGGTATCTACCTTGAATAATCTTTAGGCATATCAAAATAGGTTACACCATAGTTACAACAAGCATATCAAACACAAAGATTTTGAACTTGGTGACCTATTCTTATAAGAAAACCAATAGAATAATAATGTCATCCATGAAAAGAAGGAAAATTTTAAGCCTAATTATCTAGGCTTCTTTATCATCACAACAAACTATGGATCTAGAGCATACAAATTAGCTACATCATATGGGGAAGATCTATATGAGCCCATGAATATTATGCATCTCAATCATTTTTATACTTGATTTGTTTGAACATTGTCTATAAGAACCCCTGATTATGGGCATGACCTAAACCTCCCTTCATCTTGCTTGTAATTGAGTCAGTACATATTGATCTTATTCCCTTAGCCTATTACCAATCCTAATATTGATTCTAATTCATCAATATAAAACATAATTTTAGAAGCCAAAACTCTAATAAAGTTTCAAGAATATTACTCAAATTTGGTCACCATCAACACATCCAAGGCATGTAATATCTCAAAGTAGATTACACATGATTTCCATGTATAATGGTCTTTGAATTGCATCTTTTAGGTCTTGTTAAATATTTTACCATTTGTTTTGTTCCAATGCCATTCCTATTCTCAACCCTACTATTGATTTTTAGTATCTTCCTTGGGTTGAACTACATTGACCTAAGATCTATTTGGACTATGTAGGCATCACTCAATTTCTAAGGTCAGTTCAGTCACCCCCTATTTTCCATGTTCTTATCATTTTTTAATCACCCTAAACCATGATCTCACAATTTTAAAAATAATATAAGCCACACTCTCATCATTTTATGAGTTAAAACATTCTGCATCTCATAATCCTCTATTGAGTTGAGATGCCAAAAACCCTAGATTTTTTAAGAATACCTAAAAAAACCTTAAAATTTTTAAAAAAGAGCTTAAAATATCCATGAGAGATATTAAGGCACAAAATATTTGTTTGTTTTATCATGTTATTCACTAGTGGCCTTTGCCTCTATTTTGAATGATATTTTTACCATATTAACCAGGTGAGAACCCCTTATCCAACAAGTGGTCATTTCTAATTTATCATTACCATTCATTCATTAATTTACCCTCCCATTTTTAGGATAAATACATCATCTTAAGGTCCACATAGACTATGTAGGCAACACTTGGATGCATGGGGCATCTCGGGTCAACTTGACCAATCTTATTATAATTCTATTTTTCCTAAATTATCCAAATTCTCTCATTGTTTTGAAATTATACCTTTATTATTTTCTCTCTATAATCAAGTCTCTTACTTGTCATCATTTTTATTATTTACCACATCTTTCAATAAATAAATTTGTCTTGAAGTCCATTAGATTATGTAGGCATAATACACTTGCATAGGGCATTTGGAGACATGTCACCCCTTCTTTTTTATTTTATTCCCCATTCTATCTAGATAGCCATCTTAACTTGTCAGTTTTCCTATAGAGCTTAGGAGATTTTTTTTTAAGAGTAATACATTACATTCACACACACAAATATGATTCACTAAGAATGCTTATTTTATGATGTGTTTTTTTATTTGTCAATAATGATTATTTTTTATTATTCCTAGTGCATTTATTTAATTTTCCTCTTTAGAAGCATGATGTTTTATATTGATTCTATTTTTGATTTGTTTTTACTTGTTTGTTTGTTTGTTTGTTTGTTTCATTTTTTAATTTTTGCCTAGACTCAATCCATTATGCTGTAGGGTCATCATCATGGTGCTTCTTATCACATAGTTGTATTTGAGTCCATCCATTGGCATGTGTCATCATTACCATCATGGTTTTTATCATTAGTATATTGTTATCAATTGTCTATTTGATTAAGGGTCAGTCTTTATGTACATTAAAACTAGGTCACCATGGTGTTTTATATCATAGTGCATATTTTCATGTGATACATCAAAAATAAAGTGTTGGGAATCTCACAGGTAATGTTACAAGAAAAATCTCTCCTTGTATACTATCTTATAACTAATTAATCAATTGCTTAATCATCATTTGTCAAAGAGACCAACTTTTCCCTATTGGGGAAAACCATTTAGAGTAATCAATGGTAAAATCCAACCCAATAGGGTAGCTCCTTAAATTAATGATCAAATCCACCCTATTGGGATGTATTATTATGATCAAACATAATCACCCTCTTTAGGGCCAAGTCCATCATCTAGTCTTTCTTCTCATTCTAAACCCATATATTTATTCCATTATTGCTTCTTTCATCTCTTTTTTGAGGGCTAGTTTATTTCAACTTCTTCCCCAAATTTCCCCTTAAGGGGGAATCCAGGGATAATCAAGTTCCCTTTGGGGAATCAATCTAAGTTTATCAACTCATAAAATTTAAAGAGAAAAGGAGAAGAGTGAAGAAATCATCATTCAATTATCAAATTTATTCTTAATGACTTTTTAGTTATTTGAAAAGATGTTACCGTGCCTAGTGTCTCACATTGCCTTTTAAAATAGGGGAAAAATGTAGACACTTAATTTTAATCACTTCTATGTCTAAACTATGATCGAAGTGAAATTATATAATTGCATGTAGGTTTAATTGAAAATCACCAATAAACCTGATCTACCTACACAACTAATATTTTAACCTAAAATCATAATGATACATCCCTAATTGGGGTAATGGATTGTGTTGCATCATTAATATTGTCTAGTGCATACCTAATCAATTCAATCCTTTGTAAGTGTTTTCATAGGAAAATTAAGTGAATACTTGGTTGAAAAATACAAACATTGAAAAAATCCACCATTATTCTAAATATTAATTAATCCCACTTAATCAAACCTAATCATTCCTCTAATGGAAATTTCCATGAATTTAGAATTATCCATTTTATTAAAATATAAATTGGATTATTGACTCACATAGGTGATGTCACTCAATAAATTCAATGGTAAATAGGATTTAAATCAAACTCTTACAAACCTCCTACACGTCTCTTACACACTCCAAGAGGACCAATGACTACACTTTTCTTTCAACATGCCTTCCACACTCCAAAAGGTCTTAAATGTCATATCTTACACACTCCATGTCGGTGATCATTAGTTTGAAGACTCACCATCTAATGATCTTGATATAAAATTGATGGTTTAGAAACATTCAAAAAGTTTATAAATAAAAGGGCCTTTGGCCATTATAAAAATATTCTTTATACAAACTTACTTTGTTAAATTATACAAGGAGATTTAACCAAATTCTCATGAAAAAGCCAAGCTAAGAATCAAGTCTAGACCATTAAAGTTTCTTACCATGTATAATAAAACATTTCCAAAGACTCCATAACCTACAAGCTGAGATTAACCTCTTAAGACCAATTCTCAATAAAATATTCCAAGTATAGACATTTATTTTATCTTCTAATTTATATCTCTTGCTTGCTTTCCACATAACTCAACCTAGGGATTAGGCTTGAGATGTTATTTATTCATATTCATTTTTATTTCATTTATTAATGGAATGGCTAACCTCTCTTGTATTTTTAATATATACTCATAAACCACCAAAATATATCTTAGAGTCAATTTCCCATAAGGCTAAGGCTCATCTCTTAATGTCCATCTCAAGAGTATCAAAAATGATGGAAGCCCATGTCAGGATCTTGCTCCCCAATAAGAGCACATATGATTACTTCTTGTATTAGCCAGAATGATAAGTAACTAGAAATATGAAACAACACAGGAATATGAGAGACAATACACAATTGTATTAATAATCACTCAGAAGAAAATACAATAAAGAAGATGTCACTTCTTCTTCCACCTCAAAGGCTTGCCACACCTCAAGACCTTCTTCCCTCTCTCTCTCAATCCCAATAATCAACTCTAATATAGAATTGATGTTCACCTCCACCAGTCAGAAACAACGCTGCCAGTACACCAAGTACACAATCATACTCCAAGTAGATCTCCTGCTCTCTGCTACTACCTGCAAATCACTAGACCTTACTCACCATTGTAGATCTCCAAAAGAAGCCATGCACACCTGCTGACCAAGATCATACATATACGAAGAACCCTTCTGATTATCCAAACCAGCACCCACACTTGGTACTGTGGCACTAGGAGGAACACACCATTGCTCTCCTTTCTCTGAAGGAGCTTATATTGCTCTCTTACTCTCTAGCACTAGTTTACAATACAGCCCATGAGTCTATATATAGATCTCATGCATACAATAATTAGACTATCTTAATTACAATAATGAGATACACAACTCAAGACTATAACTAGCCTTTAACATGCAAACTAACAGTCGAAAAATAGACTCTCTGGAATCAACATGCAAACTGCATGTTCACGCACAGGCTGTCGATGTTGGCTCCTCCTTGACTAATGTTGGCCAATTGGTAACCAACATTGGTTACTTCTTCACTACTATCTGATCAATGTTGATTGATCAGACTAATGTTTGTTGCCCTACAACTCATTTTGAAACTCTCTGCAACCTCTGTAACTCCTCCCGTTTACATCTTGGTGAAGCTTTTAGCTCCATAACCTAACAATCTCCCACTTGGAGATAAATAGTTGCACCTGTACTTGTACCTATACACCATCTAAATCATTCCCTGGCTTGTATCCCTCTTCAAGATCAATCCTAAAGACCAACCACCACACATCTTATGATGCTACACCTGTCATCCAAGTAACCTGCCACATCTAAACTTACAACTCCATGTAGTGAAGACCTTGACCCTGCATAATAAGAATCCCTGCTGCTAGTCCCTCTCAGATACGTGAGAATCCTCCTTCCCTGAATTGGCTCCAAACTCTCTGACAACTCCCACTGCTTGGGAAAACTTAGGTCTACACTAGACCTCATGTGATTTTGAACCCTATTCTAAGCTCAGCTTGAACTGTCCAGCCCTTGGTGTGCTTACCGATTTTGCATCTTGCATCTTGAACCCCGCCAACACCATCTTCACATCAGCTCCCACTGGAGATCAACTTGTGATCTTCCATGTCTCTTATGCCAAAGAATTTTGCTGCTCCAAATTCCTCATGACATGCCACTAAACTAACCTTACCTTTAGCTCAACAAAACCCTGTATGTATGAACCTGCTCCAAGCTCATCCTCCACATACAATAATAGGATAATGTTGCGACCATCATCCACCTCGTAAGATAAACACAATGGTTATACTGACATTGACAAAATCTCTACTTTGTCATCCACCTGGTACCACCTGTCAGCCCTATACCACTATCCTGCAGCTTCCTCAAGACCATATACCTTGGCCTTCCATCTCATGTATCCATCCACTCTCTTCTTCAACTTGGGAATCCATCCATCTCTCAGTGCTTTATTCCAGCTGACAACTCCACCAACAAACTCCTATTTGGTTCTTCTCCAAGGACTCACACTCCTCATCCATGCCAAGCTCCCACTATTTTTGGATTCTACCTACATTGCCTCTTCACATCTTCCTAGTTCTTGACCATTGATAAGCAATATAAATAAGGTGAACAATGAATATGATGTTCACTTACCCTTTCTAACCTCCATATGGGTGTTTGAGACTTGTTGACAGCTTGCTATCCACCCACCATCCATTCTAGTGACCGATCTCAGCCATCTCCCAATCTGCATTCAATTGATGTCAGTTCCCTGCACTGACCCTGACTGTCGATGTCATTTCTCTTGTCGACGCTGGTATCCATTCTACCAACATTGACTCCTACCTAAATAATGTTGGTCTTTTTATTACCGACGTCAGTTATTATATGATCGACACTAGTACCTGTGTTTGCCTGTGAGTGATGACTTTTTACTTGCGAGCTCCTTTTGGGTCAAAACCCTATTCAAATCAACACAGCCCTACTCAAAATAATTCAATCCCCTCAGCTAATCTCTGTCTATCATCTCCTCCATGAACACCAAGGCCTTCTAGTTCTTATGTTTATCAAAAACATCTATCTTCTGCTTAAGAACATGCATTCCCCTCCTACATATGTGACCAAGCCTACAAAGCCACATCTCTGCAACAGAAGGTGAATCAATAATATAAGTAGATAGATAGAGGATACCTAATTTCTTACCACCATCTAATTCAAGTGCATCCACTGTGAGAGTTACTGTGCATCTCCCATCACCCAACTTTCCTAAAGAAATTAGACTAATCTCCAAGACTGGTACCTGCATGACCTCCTTCAACACCTGTGTGTTATCCGTCTACAATTTTAGCTTCACTTCCCCTTTGCTAATAATTTGACAAGGCTCACCAACCCCTAAATAAATCTCTCCAAAGTCTCCCAAGACATACCCATGAAAAGATGCTCTATTTCAGGCTGCATGGAAAGAGGCAAAAGAATCTGTAAACAAAGATTCTACTTTATCCAGAGCAACCTGTGTAACAACACCTGCAACATCTGCTTCTACAAGCTGATCTTCTACTGACCAATAATCTCCCTTTACCTACTCTTTCTTTCCATCAATTAGACCATTCATGCTATTCAGTTTCTCCATTCATAGCTTACTTTCTTCTGCCATTGCTATACTCCCACTCAATCTAAAACCCCTGAGAGTGACCTGTAATCAACAAAAACTAACCAGATCTGAAACCACCTGTTAGTCAACCCAACCAAAAGCTCTGATACCAACTGTTAGGATCTTGCTCCCTAATAAGAGCACATATGATTACTTCTTGTATTGGCAACTAAACATGAAATTTAACCAGAATGATAAGTAACTAGAAATATGAAACAACACAAGAATATGAGAGACAATACACAATTGTATTAATAATCACTCAAAATAAAATACAATAAAGAAGATGCCACTTCTTCTTCCACCTCAAAGGCTTGCCACACCTCAAGACCTTCTTCCCTCTCTCTCTCGGTCCCAACAATCAACTCCAATATAAAATTGATGTTCACCTCCACCAGTCAAAAATAATGCTGCCAGTACATCAAGTACACAACTGTATTCCAAGTAGATCTCCTGCTCTCTACTACTACCTGCAAATCACTAGACCTTACTCACCATTATATATCTCCAAAAGAAGCTATGCACACCTGCTGACCAAGATCATACATATACGAAAAACCCTTTTGATTCTCCAAACCAGCACCCACACTTGGTACTATGGCACTAGAAGGAACACGCCATTGCTATCCTCTCTCTGAAGGAGCTTATATTTCTCTCTTACTCTCTAGCACTAGTTTACAATACAACCCATTAGTCTATATATAGATCTCATGCATACAATAATTAAACTATCTTAATTACAATAATTAGATGCGCAACTCAAGACTATAACTAGCCTTTAACATGCAAACTAACATTCCAAAAATAGACTCTCTAGAATCAACATGCAAACTGCATGTTCACACATAAGCTACCGACGTCGGCTCCTCCCTGACCAATGTCAGCTGATTGGTAACCGACGTTAGTTGCTTCTTCACTGCTATCTGACCGACATCGGTTGATCAAACCAACGTCGGTTGCCCTGCAACTCATTTTGCAACCTCCACAACCTCTGTAACTCCTCCTGTTTTCATCTTGGTGAAGCTTTTAGCTCCACAACCTAACAACCCATATAATATGAAGTCATAACATAACATGAACATCCTCTAGGCTAACACCAACCTTAAGGGTATCCCATTCCAACACCCATGTAAAGGTTTTGGTGAGTTATCCCCATGTCCCTAAGAATATGGAGACTAATTTAACTCTCAATAAAATCTAAAAATCTATATAATCCCACCAAATCCCAATATATTTAACCATTATCAATCTCCTATTATTTTTTTAATAAATTAGGTAACCAAACTACGTCCACCAATTGCCAAAGCCTCCATCATCTATATAAAAGATCAAATAACAAAGCACATATTAACTCTATATATCAGATAATCATCAAATTACATCATATTTTAACTTTTTAGGACTTAGTAGATGTAACTCCTAGGTTTTTAAAGGGTTGAGTATAGTAATAATTTGAGATAAATATCATAAATAATTAATTTGCTAAGTTTTCCCCAAAATAGTAAAGATAGTGAAAAAGTATACTTATCTAGAGCAAAATAGGTGTTTCTATAAGTCATGAGGCTAAAAAAATCTTGAATATTAGTAAGACATATTTTTTTTCTGGGACTATAGTTGAAAAAAAACTTTAGACAATAGTGCTCTTATGAGGACAATAACACCAATGGTACTAGTGTCCTTTTGTAGAAGAACAACCTATAACTTTCAAAGATTCTACATGAGGGTTTTATAGACTTGTAGGTGATTTTTTGACTCATGGAAGTTTATTATTGTAACCTTATTTCATGGATATCCTTCAAAATCCTTATGAAAACCTACACACATGAAATAACAACTAGATCAAATGCAAAAGAAAGGGAAAAATTAGGTTGTGGGATATTACTATTATGTGGGATAGAACCCCTATTGTCTTAGCTACTTCCTACATTAACACCAATTATAGGGGCCTTATATTTCATGTAGTTATCCCTTAGGGAACATGAAAAATCAATACACTTATTATGATAGAATGAATTTTGTTTAGGTCCTTCTTTGATCAAGCATGCAAGTCTAGATGTGATATCTAAGTAATATGCAGTGTGTTAAGCCATATTATTGACTTATTTTATGTAATTATGTGCCAAGATAGTAAGTGTTAAATTTAAAATTCCTTGTTAGGCTCTTTATATATAAACACATTTGATTTTAATGTAATACCCTTGTTCACTAGCTAATAAAATGTAAAAGAGTGATAAAAACATAAGAGAAGACTTAAGGGAGGGTTAAAACCCAAAACAAAAAAGATAATGATAGTTGGACATTAGAATCATAAGAAAACACTAAAACCAATAGATCCAATATACATATATATATATATATATATATACATATATATATACATATATATATATATACATACATATATATATATATATATACATACATATATATATATACATATACATACATATATATATATATATACATATATACATACATATATATATATATATGTATGTATATATATATATATATATATGTATATATGTATATATATATATGTATATATATATATATATATGTATATATATACATATATATATATATGTATATGTATATATATGTGTGTATATATATATATACATACACACACACACACACACACACATATATATATATACACACATATATATATACATATACATATACATATATATATATACACACATATACATATACATATACATACATATATATATATATATATATATATATATATATATATATATATATATCTTGAGGTCCCAAAATAGAGCAAAGACCAAATAGAAAAGAATAGGGGGCCTTGTTACTGGGAGAGGATGACTTCAGACCATTAGGTTGAAACAAATAGGGAAAATGAGACATAAAAAATACCATAATATCCATAATTACGATGAAAAAAATAGAAACATTCATCACTAAAACCTTCCTATGAAATATCAATAAAATACACAGTACTTGTGGTTTCTTGACCAAATTAGGGTGTATACATTTACCCCCCTTTTATTCTAGTAATGTAATGAAATGAAAGTACTAGAGTAAAAAAAAAGAGGAACACATACATGTACTTACTTGTGTATATGTGATCTATAATTTTCCCACTTCTTATCCAAATAAGTGGATAAGAGTTGGAATGATGTATGTGAAGAGGAAATCCATAATGTGGGTGCCCCCTGTATAGAATCTAAATAGTGAACTAAATTGTGATGAACAAAACCCTAACTTGGCCCACCTTGATATCTAGACTAAATATGAGTATATAATTTGAAAATGTGGATAAATAAAGACTAATTTCCCCCACTCTAATATCTGGATGGAATTTTAGAATGTAAACTAACAATGTAGACAAATAAGGCTTCCTTTCGTTGACTATGATAAATGGATCGTATTTGAGTATATAATTTGAAAGTGTGGAGAAATAAGGCCTACTTTACCCTAATCTGATATATGGACTAATTTTATGAAGGTATTCTAAAACTATAGGTTAAAACTATCATTTATCTTACATAATCTAGGTCTAGTGAAAAGCTATAGATCTACTATTATAGATAGTTATGTGACCCAAATTGGTGAAATCCTAGTGACATCATAGTGGTGATATGAGTGTAACATGGAAATATAAAAATAAACAATGGTATAAATTACCATTCCATATTTATAATCTAGTGGATCCTTATGGTATTGAGGACATGTACCCTATATCATGCCCTCAAAGCTGATATCTGAGTAATGTAATTGTGTATCTGAACCCCTATCTCATGAGATCATGGAACCCTAGAAATATGAATCAAACTAATATATGTATATTTGTATATATGAGTAAATTATTGTGTATAAATATATGTATATATTAATAAAATTATATATTTTAATATTTCTATATATGAGTAAACCTGTTTATTTGAATATTTATATATATGAGTAAACCTATGTGTCTGAATATCTATATATCTAAGTAAACCTATGTATCTGAATATCTATATGTTTGAGTCAATTTGTGTGTCTATATGAATCTATATAAATAGTGTGTATATTCCCCCTATTTTTGTTAAAGAGATGAAAATATGGTAAGGGTGTCTAACTAAAAGTGATATTGACCAATATGCTAGTGATAGTTAGCTTAGGAGTTTGATTAATTTATCAATTATAATAGAGTTGTTTATTTTTAAATCAGTAGTATGATAGACCTTTGGTATATATTGATTTTATTAAGGAAATATATATTTTTTCATTTTATGGAGTTAAATTCGATTTAGATATTAGTGGAACTAATATAAGACATGGTACATTAGGGTCAAGTCCATGCATAAGAAATATATCATAAATTGGATTGGTTCTCTATATATCACACTTTGAAGAAATTGGTATTACTTAGAAAAATTAGACTCATTATATGTAACTCCTAGGTTGTTAAAGGTCTGAGTATAGTGAAATTTGAGATAAATATCAAAAATAGTTAATTTGACAAGTTTTTCCAAAATAGTAAATATGGTGAAAAAGTGTACTTATCCAAAGCAAAATAGGTGTTTCTATAATTCATAAGTATGGAACATGGTTAAATATCAGTAAATCATTTTTCATTTTGGGACTACACTTTAAAATAGGCCTCAGACAATATCAAATTTATGAGGATAGTAGAACTAATGGTGCTAGTGTCCAATTATAGCATTAGTTTCCTTCTATAGAAGAACTCCCTAAAACTTTTAGAGATGTTGTGTGAGGGTTTTATAGACCTATATATGATTTTATGACTATTGGAAGTTCATCAATGTCACTGTGTTGCATGAATATTATTTAAAACCCTAATGAACACTTACATGAATTTTTTTGGATCAAATTCAAAATAAAGGGAAAATTTGGGTTATGGAATATTATGATTTCTTGGGATAAAACCCCTATTATCCTAGACATTTATTACATTAACCCCAATGCTATAGATCTTATATCATATGTAGTTTTCTCTTTGATAACATGCATAATCAATGCACATAGTATAATATAATGACTTTCACTTAGGCCTTTATTTCATCAACCATGTAAGTCTAGATGTGATAGTGGTGTAATATGCAGTGTTTTGAGTTATACCATTGAATGATTTTATGTAATTATGCGCCAAGATAGTAAGTTATATATATAATATTCCTTGTGAGGTTCTTTATATAGAAGGAACTTTGATTTGAATGTAATACCTTGTTCATTGGATGATAAGACATAAAAGAGGGATAAAAACATAAGATAAGGCTCAAAGGAGGGTTAAGACACAAAACATGGAAGATAATGATTGTTGGACACTAGTGACACAAGTGGACATTATCACCAATGGTATTACTATCTAGATAAAGGACCTAGTTTCTTGAGGTCTAAAAATAGAGCAAAGACCAAGCATAATAGACTAAGGTCCCTTGTGATTGGGAAGTTATGACCGAAGACCACTAGTGGTGAAAAAATAGGTAAAATGGGACATAAAATATACCAAAAGACCCATAGTGAGCATATGAACAAGATCTACATTCATCACTAAGACCTTCATATGAAAGAGCAACAAAAGATAGTAATTTTGGTTCCTTAACCAAATTACGATTTATAAACATTAGTAAAATAAACAATACATGTATTTACATCCAACTTAACTACTTCATCAACTTTATTGTCTCTTTTTCAAAATTTTATACTATGTCAACCACATAACTAACTGTATGCACCTAAATCTACTCACCTTGATAATTTTACTAATTCTATTAATTTAACATATAACTATATTTCTTAGCTAATTAACTAATAACCTATTTCCTATTTTATACATCCAAAAAACCTTATCATACATCACAACCTATTAAACCCTTTCATTAATCCACTAACTAAGCCTATTTACTTATTAACATGCCCATTAATCCACTTGCCAGTTTAAAAATACAATTTATTTACCTACCCATCTACCACCCCACTAAAGAGCTATTCCTACACCCCTAAACCCTAATATAGATTTATAGAATTGGATAATTCTATAAATTTCCTCCAATTTAGCCCTTTTCCTCTAGAATTCTCTATTCTATAGATTTCTAAGGAATTAAAAATTCCTTAGAAATACCCTAGCAATTCATCTTAATGACTCAAAATAAAATTTTAACCATTGAGTATTCCTTCCATTTCATATATAATCAAGTCAATACCTTCATGAAAACTAACTTGAAAACTAGAAATCCATCTTGATAACTATTGAGGTCAACATAACCCCATTTCTAAAAAATAGGGACCCTTGTTTTAAATTATGTAAATTTATACCTTAATATTGAAAAATCACCTAATTAGAGTACCACTGACATGTTTGTGCATTGTATTTATCTAAATATCATCCATACCTAGTTCTCATTTTCATTAATTGACATATTCTCAAATGATCATGGTTTTACCCCTTCTAATGTTGCTAATGATTATTGACTATGTTTATGTATTACAGGTTCAGTGGAATATCATTTGAGAATGAACATGCTTAGAGTTTTGTGCTTAAATGTTAAATTGATCTTTTACTAGCCTATCATTAATCAAAGATTAATTGAATCTATTTAATTCATGTTAAAACCCTAATCTAATGTTTTAACCTAGGTCCCTTTTGAATTAAATTCAAATTTGTGTGGGAATAATTAGTTGAACCATAGACTTAGATTATTTTTTATCCTAAGGCTTAGTCATGTTTTTCAACACAACCAAACCTTATTCTAAAAATATTATGCTTGGTCCCTTTATGTCTCATATCCCCTTAGTCTATTTTATTATTATCATGGTATAACTAATCACATGGTCCCCTTTCACTATGTTCTAAACTTATATTAAGATTTAATCCTATGGTTTTAATTCATGTTTATTAACACAAATAAAAACCTTAGTCTTAATAATTTAACCTAAGTTATTTATATTACTAATTTATAACTTAATTATTTTATTATTCATAGGATCAACAATTCACATTTTCTCATGAGATTGAGATCTAGTGGTGCATATAAAGTCAACAAGTCAAGAGCCTTAATTTGTGACATGCATTTACTCAAGAGAAATAATCAAATAGTGAAAGATTAAAGTTGAAAATTCAAGCCCTATAACTAAGCCAATGTTCAAACATATTCTGAGGATCAATGGTATGTATTTAATTGGGAAAGATTTATCTAATGACACATATTGAGTTAAGGCTTCAACAAAGCCCCAAGACAAGTGAGAAGGTAACATGTGTCGTAATATCAATTAAAGAATATTGAATAGCTAATAACATTAAACCCCTTATATTGAGATTTGATGAAGTATGTTGATCAGGCCAAATAGATCCAATGGTATGTGATGAAGGTTAAAAATTCAAGATCCTTGAGGATGAATGTGGAGATAACACATGGCATAGTTATGAACCATAAATTAAAGCTTAAGCATATTTTGAATATCAATGGTATGCAAATAAGCTTACACATTTTGATCAATGGTCCATGGAGCAGGAGACATAATTAAGTAGATCAAGATCGATGGAGCATGATTTATCTATGCAAATGAGATCAATGATGCAAGATCAAGGTTGACATTTTAACAAAGATCAAAGTGAATGTGGAAGTGACAAGTGTCACAACCTGAGGAATGTCATAAAGTGACCAATGACATTCGATCTTCTATATTAATATTAATGGTTTATGTTGATCCAGGTAAATAGATCCAATTGTACAAGATTAAGGTAGAATTTTCAAATGAAAATGGTCATTTTTTAAATACTAATGAGAAAAGTGTCATGAAAATGCCATAGGGATGCCATGAAGCTCACCATTTAAACTAGATACCAACATTAAAGCACTAAGAAGACTTTTAGAAGAGCCCTAGCACATACTAAAGCCCTAATTTAACCATGTATTGATCATAATCAAGCCTAAGAGAGTTTAATTATCATCTATATAAGAATTATTCAATCCAAAACCAAAGTACAAACCACTTGCAATAATATCAAAAAAATTCATGGCCACTATGGTAAATTGTAGAAAGTCCCTACTCTACACCATCTTTGGGTAATAACAGAGTTTGTTAACATCACTGTGCATGAAGAGATTAAGCCATGGATTGTGGCTCTACAAAAGGAAGAAGAAAAAATAATGGCTATCCCAAAATCATTAGGTGGAGTGAAAATGGAAACCCCAGCTCCAAAAGTGACTCAATCATTAGTAGGGGTTCAATTTAATCTAGAGACCACTAGCTTGGAAAGAGTGATAGATAAGAAGGCCATGATTTTTGGAGAGGAATTCACCTTTCAAAAAGTGGAACCATTCACTAGTTTGACTCTATTAGAAGGACAAAGGATTGGTGAGGTTCCTATATTTAAAGAGGACCCATTAAAGCTAGCTCAAATATAATCTAATCAATTACAAGATTTCATCAAAGGCATGATATAACAATAGAAGAATTTAGAAGAGACTACCATCTTATCAATCCAAGAAGACAAATTCAAGATATTTGAGGATATTATGCTTGACTTATTTAATTATTTAAAGTTATTCAAAACCAAATAAGAGGCAATAAGTAATCAAAATTACATGGCTATAGGCCAAGTTAGCTAATGGCAGGTTGCCAGTTATCAAGAAAAAGATTCGATCAAAGCCTTAACTAAGAACCAAATCCATAAAATTAGAATAGTCAACCTACCCATATAAACATGACTATGGCTATATTAGTGAATAATATAAAATCGTTGAGTATCTAGTCTAAACATATGGAGGAGATTTATAAGGACCTCAAACAATAGGAATATAAGATGCTACACATACTAGATAGCTTAATCAAAGAGCCCACCTTACTTAGTCCTTTGGGATTTATCACTAATGATATGTTCAAGAATAGAACTTATCAATTCATGCAAAAAGAAAGGAACCAAGGCTAAGGAAAGATAGGGGATGATAATGAGAATATCATGGGCTTACTATTGTCATACAAGGAGAAGTTAGGAGATACTAGGAGCATCAATAAAGCCTTGGAAAGATATGAAAAGGACCTCAATAACCTAGGAGATCAAAAAAGAGAGATATTCATGAGACCCATTATTGACCTCTAGTTGATCAATGAGAAATGTTATATAATGAAGATCTTAAAAGGAAAGAAAAATGATATAGCAACACCAGAGTCCCAAAATTAATTAGATTAGAAATATTCTTTTACAACTAACATTGTATATTTTTAAAATGGAATATTATTTTTGTAAAGGTGTGTATATCTTGTAAAGTACGTTTCCTATAGGTTAATATATTAGAAAAGGTCATTTTTTATAGAATGTAATAGAAAGGTTAGATATCTTATACACTTGTACAAATGTAATTTGTCATTACTAACTGACATACCTCATGAATTGTCTATATAAATAGGTACTACTAATTATAAAATGAGGGGAGTTCATAGAGCTAAAATTACTTTGTAAACTTGGAGCAAGTAGTACAAGCAAGGAATTTTGCAAAGTTTGTCTGATATTTATCTTTGTGTTTACTATCATGGTTACTTATTCCGTTATCTGATTTGATAATTAGCTTGAATTGTTTTTATGGATCCTAGATGTGCACATGTTAATGTAGAGTTGTCAATATATGATTATGCTAAGTTGAATGAAATATCTTAGGTTCATTTCATTCTCTTTTTATTTTTTTGAAGATGTGTAGAAGCTCTTTTCCTATGGAAGTAAACCCTTAATGTGAACCTAATTTCTTATTTACATTACCTTTCCTTAGACATTTACTTGATATACAATAGGATCTATGCCTATGTAATTTTATGTTATATATTGGTTTTGTACACATCTTAATGAAATTTAAGCTCTATCATAATGTCTATATTGAAGATAAAAAACACCTTCTTTTTTCCCTACCTTCACTTTTGCTCCTTTTTTATTAGATCACTTTAGTTTAGCTTGTCATTATAAATATTCATGTTAGCTTAGGGTTTAAACTTTAGGTTTTGGATATCATTTATGAGACTTAGTTTAGATCTCTATAGTCATCTATCTTGGCTGTTACTCCACCATAAATCTCAAGAAGATCACAACCAACAAATCATATAATAGATTCTTCAGATCCAAAATCGAGAAGAATTTCTTAAACACTATGTGTTGACCTAGTGTTTCACATTTAGGCATCAATAAAATTGGTACTAGAAGGAGGGCCATGATAAATATCTATGAATTTGAAGTATCTTTGCTAAGTATTAGTGAAATTTGTTCAAAGATCAGTTGATTCTTTGCATATTTGTGTTATTCTTAGCTCAATTATGTAAAGATCACTGATATTCATGGTTTTAGACTAGTATTTATGCTTATTTAGACAAAGAGAGATATTATTTAAATATTCATGAGTAATTGTGATAAATATAACTTAAGATATATGAATACAAGGTGTTTGAGGTTAGCAATAGCTATTTTGTTCAAATATTGATAGATCCTTTGTTAATTTGAGTTTATTTAAACTTAAATGTGTAAATATCATTCATATTTGCATATTGGGACATATATTTGAGCTAATTTAGTTAAATATTCATGTTTTTTTTCATTATTTATACATATTTATGTAAAATTTGCTTAAATGTGAAAGTTTGATCACTATTATTTATAAAGATTAGATTTACACATCATATTTCAAATAGGGCTCAAAGATTTTACAAGTTATAACTACCATAATTAAGATCCTCATCAAGGTATGACCTAGTTAGGTGGATCTTATATCAATGTTCCTAATCAAGTATATAACTTATGAAGAAATCCTAAAAGGTATTTGCCTTATTTTAGTCATAATAATGTTGTCATAGCTAAAGAAGATGTTAAAAACTTTAAGGTTACTTTGAGACTTATAAATGTAGTTCATGAAGATGTAGTATGTATATTTCTTCCATTTACTTTCAAAGATGCTACATATGAATGGTTCCTTAACCTACTTGAGAACTAAATTGTTAGTTGGAATAACTTTAATGATTACTTCATTGACCAATTTAACAAAATCATCAATCCTTGTGTCTTGTACTAATAGTTCACCACAGTTAAAAAAGATCCTAGTGAGCCTATAAGGTCTTTTAATGCTATATTCTAAATGTTTAGTAGAACCATAACTCTTTATAAACATGATGAGGCTTTATCCTTATATATTTACAAGGATGCTTTGGATCCCATGACTTTTGTATTTCTTAAAAGGTCTACTAGAATCATAAACACCTTAGCATTGGCCTATATTGAAGCTATAATAATCAATGATCAAACGTAGACTCAAGGTTAGCTTGCATATGCTATCTAAAATATTAATCCCAATTTACCTGCGCTAAATTTCATTCCTAATACCAATCAGAGTGTGTCTACCTTAAATTAGAAACTAGTCTTAAACTAATTGCCCTTAATCCATGTCCATCCTAGCCAAAATTTGGGGTTATTAAATAATAATACAAATGGATCTCATCCATAGGGATGAGAAATTTAGTGCCCACTAATAATAAATATCAAGTTCATAACTCAGAAGCACCAAAGAATGAGAATGATTCCATACTTAAAATGGTTCAAAAGATGAGCATTGATTTTATTTAATTACAAAAGTAAGTGGGAAATATAGGGGAAACTCCAATAGAAACTATGCTTCTAAAATTTTTTATTAGACCTACAAATAGGTTTTAGGATAACAAAAATAATAGGTCATCTAATAACATACATGAAATTAATATTTATGATATAGGTCTAGTTGATCATTGTAATGTCTTTAAAGCATATCAAAATGAAAAGGATACATCTAAACCAGTGTTTAATAAAGAAAATGTTGTAGGGACATCTGGATTTACAAGGACATCTAAATCCTTCATGGTATAGGATTTTGATTTTCCATTTGAAGAGTATAATGAACCTAAATATTATATAGAATAAGGAATAGTCATTAAAGATGGTCATCCCCATGAACAAGATTAGATACAAGCTGACCTCTCTTCAAAATATAGCTATGAGGACAATTCATATGAGGTCATTATTGAAATTGAGGATATCCCTGAAGAAGATGACTATTGGCAACATTTTTACCAAGATTTTTTGAAATAAATTGAGGTATTATAATACAAAAAATTTATTTTGGATATACCAAATAAAGATGATTTGGGACTCGATTAGATATAATAGATGCCATTCTACATAGAAGATGAAGATGAATCAAGTGTAACAAATAAAGATTTTCCAGTGACACCTTAAAAAGGTTGTAAGTGATCAACCTGATTCAAATGGTAAGGTTGTAAATGAATTTCATGCCCTTTTAGGTTATCATGATGAAGTAGCCTTTTAGGATGACTTTGAAAGTTTTGGTGAAAATATTGGTAGTCCATCTCCACCTCAAGATAAATGTAATGAAGACATTAGTCTAAGAATACTACTTGAGCTATCATCATTGACTGAGGACAACGTAAGTCACTAACATTTTATGAATGAAGGATAATTAGCACTATTGATGTAAGACAGAAGGATTTGGGAAGAACATGATTGGCTTTTAGATCCATATCTTCAATCTAGGTATTGGAAAAATGGAAATGAGGAATCAAGATACATCACACAAAAGACATAAACACATAAGTGCTCTTATCTAAAAGAAGAGGACATTGAATGGAGGCAATCATGTTTCAAGGTTATGTAGTAGTTTAAATAACTTTCCATTTGATCCTAGATGTAAGTTCTTTGTGGAGATAATTTATGTAGGGCTTAGTTTAGTTTATTTCCTATTTCTTTCCTTCATATCCCTTGTTTGTAAGTAGTGTTTACAAATATTTCTTTGCTTTTTGTTTGTTTATTTGGTGTGTTTGATTTTTGTGCTTTGTTACTTAGTTATCTATCTTGATATTTAGATTTGAATTATATTTATGGTTCCTAGATGTGCACATGTTAATGCAAAGTTGTCAATTTTTGCTTATGCTAGGTAGATTGAAAGATCTTAGGTTCATTTTGTTCTCTTTTGGTTTTCTTGAAGATGTGTAGAATATATGTTTCTATGTAAGTAAACCTTTAAAGTGAACTTGATTTCTTATTTGCATTACCTTTCCTTAGACATTTTCTTGATATAAAGTAGGATCTGTGCCTATGCAATTTCATGCTATATATTGGTTTGGTGCATGTCATGATGAAATTTAAGCTCTATCATAATGTCTAGATTAAAGATTAGAAACACCTTATTTCTATCCTACCCTCTCTTTTGATCCTTTTTTATCAGATCACTTTAGTTTAGCTTGTCATTTTAAATATTCATGTTATATTAGGGTTTATACTTTAGGTTTTAGACATCATTCATGAGACAAAATTCAAATCACTTTCATCTTCACAAAGATTTAAGACCAAAATTGCTTTGAAAAACCATTTACATGTTCATTTTGTGAAATAATCATTCAGCTTGGTTGTTATTCCACCACATATCTCTAAAATATCACAACCAATAACTCATGTAATGGATTCTTTAGATCTGGAATGATAAGTGTTTATTAAACACTATATGTGGACCTCGTGATACACATTTAGGCATAAATAATAACTTGCATCTAGAATATCCTCCTTGAATTCATAAAGTCCATTATCAAGCCAAAAGGTCCATTGAATCCATTATAAAGCATAATTCAATTAATCTAACATCCAACACATTTTGCATCTAAAATCAATTTAGGAATCTTGGAGGGGAGCTAAAAGAGGTAAAATAATGGTAAGAAATATCATTACAAGCATCTGCTTATCTTTTTATCTTTTATGTTTGATATTATTTAGGTTTTGGGTTTTTTATTTCTAAAAATAATAATATAGAGTTAATCCAAAATTTAGGCTACACTAACTATGTTAGCCACATAACTATGTCATCCAAGGACATATTCTCTAATATGTCATTGACATATCTAACTATGTAAGCTATAATTAAGTTGTAATTGCATCAACCATTTAGTAAAAAATCAACCAATTTACCTAACACATTCAACCATTTACTAAAAATTTATCCAACTAGCCCTTCACATTCATCCACTTACTAAAAAATCAACCACTAAGCCTATGCAAACACTCATTTACCATACTAAGTCAACCACCTAGAATATATAATACATTGGATATGATATATATATTTGATCATCTTTATCATATTAAACTACATTGACCAAGAAATGCATAATTATCCATGGCCAACCTAACTAGGTCAGCTATATAATACGTAATTGGCCAATAAAGTCAACTTACACATTTACAATTATGTTGGCCTAGTCGACCCCATTTATTTTATGTGTTAATTTTTAACTAACTCATCATTGATACCCTAGATATAAATTTTACCTTTTTTTACCTTACCCATTTTTATTCATAATCCCTCTCTATCCCAAAAATTTTTGGGGCAAATTTCACTACATTGATTTACCCCAGCATCTAATTATCCTAATCTACTTCATTTTACAACTAAAAATGATAAAAAATGTATTCAATACACCCAATACCTAGACTAATATCATAAATTTTTTAATGTGTCCTCCTCATTTTCCTTACATCCATGCCATCATCTCTCTCATCACTTCTCTAAATTACACAAATTTGTAGTTTCTCAAAATAATAAATATGAAATTGAATAGTTAAAATTCTAATATATATTCAAAATTTACAATTTTTCTCGAATAATTACTTATCAGAAAATTCCATCTTTTGCTCATAACTATGATTCTACAAGCTCTTTTTACAAACCACAAGAAGTTCTAAAATATTGACAATGTAGATAATTTTTCTATATTTACACCATATTTTTGCAAAAAATTTGAATTCTATCTTATTTTTTAGGTCTGCCTAGTGTTTCATACATTAGACACCTCTTCCACCTATTTTTCATACAACCCTTATTTCACATCAACAAGTTAAGTGAAGGCATGTAATTTTTAATTATTTACTTTCATCTATTTTTCACTTTATGTTACAATTTGTTATCTTGGTTGTTGTGTATTTATATGTTCTTCTTTGAAGCACCATCCCATGTAACAAATAAATGACATGTGATGAGATTCAAGTGGGGCATATGTATACACATAATATTTTAAACTTTTTCATTTACTAATACTTTCTCTCTTACAAAAACCTTATAAGTTTCAATCTATCGAAGTGTATGTCTTAAAAGATCCACTAGGAAAAGGGTGGGTAGACCTTTGGTGATTCTTAATATTTTTGGTCCTTATACCATTACCTAAAACCAATACAAGTCACTTGTATCTAATTCCCTAAGAAATTAAAACCCAATTATACACTTCTCTAAGTAACTACCCTTCCAAAATGGCCATTGACTAAACAAACACCCCTTTTTTTATTTTCTTACTATGTCGACCAGGTTGATCTTGTTAGGGATTCATCACATGTTTCATAACTACATCCACTTGGTTGACCTAGTTTGAGACCTAATGGCTACTTTTATTACCTAAAACAATTGAGATGGTTAAACACATTTTCTAAATTCCTATGAGGGTTTAGGATCAATCCTTAACTATAAGTACACCCTTCAATTCAATCTAATAGAGAGTAACATTCATTTTTGCATTGTTATAGCTCATAATTCTACAAATTCTACACTTGAGGAATCATTGCTTAGGGTTTTACCTTTGAATAAAAGTAGTTTGTCTTGTGGTAAAGTATTGGATCCAAAGTAGAAGTATTTTAGCATAGATATTATTTCTATAGTGTGATCCTAAAAAATACAAAAAAAACCTATTAAAAATCGCCATTGGCCAAGGGAGAGATTGAGGCATGATAGGTTCATCCATATTTAAGTATTCCTAACTTTTAATCTTTAATTTGGTAGATAGATATTACATAAGGTAATAGTTTGAATGTGTTAATATTTACTTATTTTACCTCTACATTGATTTGAGTAGAGTTAGCTTGCTTGTTATATGTTTTTTATTATTAAATATCTCCCTTTGTGTCAAAAATGTTAGTGATAACTAGATTAGATTTATTTTATTTAATGTATGCCTAACTAAGGTTTTTACATCATATCATTTACCTAGAGGCTTTGGAACCCTCTCCTTTCGTGTTGTGTAGTAAGATGTCCCTTAGTTAGGTTTATTGGATATGAATTGGTCATGTACTAATATTAATAACTATGTAATAAGTTGTTGGTAAGATTACCTTCTCTAAGATTAAAATTCACTAAGACAAGTTTTAGATCCATCCTAATTTGTTTCATACAAACTTTAGCCTATAAACATGTCTTTCAACTATTGTTCAACTTATAAAACCTTTAGCCTATGAAATTTCTCTCTCAATGGAGTGCCTCTTTACCCATCTTTTCAAATGGTACAATAAGTGGTAATAAAAACATGATAACATGAATGTCAACCTGAATATGAGAATATAAAATGGAAAATATTACAACCTCTTATAATGGGTTTCTCATATTGTGCTTCTCAACTTGGATGGATTCTCCATATTCACTCTCAATGAGAGATCTACTTCCAAACTTGCTTATAAACATGATTAGTTTCCTTCATGCTTCTTCTACAATAGAAACCCAAAAAGTGATTTGGAGGTGTTATATAAGCATGTTAAACTAAATTCATCTATGAAAATATTATATTAATGAAACCAAATAATATCTTACCAATACAATATGGTAGATGCTTCTCTTTGGCTTGCTTTCTCTTGGTTGTATCTTCTATGGATAGGTGGGATTCTTTAAGTGATTACTCTTGGACTATTGGTACTTGAAATACTCTTTCATGTGCTACCTCTTACTTTGTAGGGGTTTGAACAACCTCCTTTCTTTTAGGTGATTATTGAAATTCTTTCTAATACTTAGATGAAGTTGTGGATGAAGCTTCTAACATTTTTCTACCCAATGGCCACTCATATTAAAATGAGAGTAATATTTATTTCCCACTTTATTATAAATCAATCCCTTCTTTCCATTCTACACATTTTGACTTGGAGAGTGGTCTTGATAATGAGTCTCCTTCCTATTTAAGGACATATAATTATTTAGGATGGAATTTATCTTCCAATAGTTGGCCACATAATGGTTATTCAATTAAAAAAAAAGAACATTGATATGCATAACAAATTATTTATGTTACATGACCATTCTTCTCATAATCAAATAAAACATTGGAATATTTACTCTTTTCATATCTTATAAGGATGTCCTATGTGTAAGTTTGATGAGGGGAGATGTGTTACTTACTCCTTTGGGATGTTCATCTTTCTTTGAAGATGTTTTGAATTTTTTTAGATGTTTTTTCCATGATTGAAAGGCTATCCCTTTCTTGATTCCAACTTTCACTCACTATCATGGAGTGATAGTGTGCCATCTTCTTACATGGGTTGTTTATGTAGAGATAGTGGCTTGGGATTTTCTTATGAACTTGTTCTTTATTAAAATATTTTGGAGCATTATCCAACTTATTTTTTTCCATTAACATATCCCAAAATTACATAACAAGGTCTTTTATCAATATGTATGGGATTATTCATTCCTTGGCCATTGATGCCAAGTTATTTTACATCAAAACCCATCTTGATTAATAACTTGGAGCAAGTACCCTGAGTATGCTTCTCAAAATCACTAAAAGAAGCATCTAAATCCTATTGGGAAGAAAGAGAACATGATGAATTACTTATCATGCATACCTTATTCATGGTTTCTACATCTGTGATAGAGGATGGTTTTCTTTGCATGGTAGACTCTTCTTTCTCCTCCAATATTTTACCATTCTGGAACTTTTCCAAAATATATTCCTTGGTTTGCAACTCAAGTCATAAATCCTAAATGATTCCTATGAGAATTTATCCCTAGAACATCACTCAATCCTGAATCTCTTATATATCATCCTCCAAGGGTTATAATATTTGTTGTAATGTAAAGTTTTTGTCGTAAATCTATTGGTTTATGATTTCAAGATCCTAAATCCTTTCTCTCTTCAGAGCTTTGCCCATGGTTGTACCTTTGAAACCAAATACCCTACACTTATACACTATAAATTACATAAATGGAATAATCTCACAAAAAATTGAAAAGGTGTTAACAAACCCTTTGGAAAACTACAATGATATTGAACTTGGTCTGAAAATGGGTAGTTAATGCAAAAAGCTCACTAATTCATCAATTCAAATTCTTAAAAAAATTCTTAATTTTCCATATTTTTACATGACAATTGGCTTAAATGATTGAAATTTAGTATTTAAAAATTGAAATTAAAATCAAATACTAAATAATAGATACTATCCACAAATTGAGTTGATAATAGAGTACAACCAAAATTGATCTATGTATCTGGGTCTGCTCAAAGGTTGACCCAATCAATTAAAAGGATGTAAAAATTCCATTTCTTACATCAAATTCTCTCAATAAGGGGATCTCAATCTAAAAATAGTTTTTAATGTCTTATAGGAATTTTGAATATATCTCTATCTTTTTATTTTTTGGACTATCTTTTGTTTGTCTCTCTCAAATGAGGGGCTACACAAGTTTGTTGTAATGTCTCTCAGAGGTTTGTGCAATGTCTCTTGGCATGTAATTTTTAATCTAATAAAATAAACATACAAAATTGCTTTGTCTCCCAATGAGGGGCTTAAATTTCCTTGTAATGTCTTTAGGAGGTCTGTGCAACATGCTCTTGGCCTTCAATGTGCTACTCTATTTTTATTAGACATAGAAACTCTACTTTTTCCTCTTGTTATCCTTTACAAGGGCTTAAATATTACAAGGTTTGTTATCCCTCTTTTATTATAATATTGAGCCTTTTATAGTGTTTAAAAGTCCTTTGTTTATATGTTAAAGACTTATCCCTTTTTCATGGTGTTAAGAATTCAAATCCCATTTAAAACTACCTCATATAATTTATTTTTAGCAATAAATCCCAAAATTACGGATTAAATTTAAAGTCTTACATTTTGTTTGATGAATATGGTGTAGCTCATTTTTTTGCCTTAAAAATAAACCAAGTGGGTGAGGGGGTTGATTACCACTCTAAATCCCATGAATTAACTAATGAGGAGGCTTATTTGGTGCTTCAGATAATTTTTTATCTCACTTTAGTGGGGATAATAATTAAAAGTTATTTAAGAGATAAAATTCATCCCTTATAACTTGGTCATGAGACCATGTATTACATGGATCTTTCCTTGAAACTCATATAAATTTGTGGATCTTTATGAATTCCATGTTTAAGGCTAGGATTGGTCCACATGTTAGGTCATACAGGTCCAATCAGTGAATGATGTCAGCATTGTGTTATATTTTTCCTTATTTGTTTCCACCTTTAGTGGTCCATAAATATTGCATACAATATGCATTTAAAATTGATCAAATTTAGTTGGAAATATATATATGTGTGTGTGTGTGTGTGTGTGTGTGTGTGTGTGTGTGTGTGTGTGTGTGTGTGTGTGTGTGTGTGTATGATATCTTTAATATGAAAATAGTTTTGGGAATATTTGAGACTATCTATTATTTAGCTAGTGGAGATCATCCTAGATCACTCCTCCCCACTAAAAATCTTTTGGACTACCAAAAGTCTAATTCATTCATTTCTTTTTTCAAGAATAACTCTTCCTATAATCCATCAATTAATTTAGGATAAAAATCAATAAACGGAACATTATCACCTTGATTCATGATCATAGGAGGTTTGTATTTATTTCTCTCTCTTAGAGGCTTACAATCCAAACTAAAACCTACAAAACTAGATTAAGATAGTTCATTACTCCCTCCCATCTCTAACAAATGAAATTATACACTCTTGGTGTCTTTTTATTCTTCTTAGTGGATTATCTTAGCCACTTTAATTCACTGCTTGTAGGCTAAGGTGAAGTTCTTCTTATCGACAAGGAATACATAGAGGGGAGGTTAGTCTTGAGTTAGTCCAAGAAATAAAAACTCAAATAAAAACATTAAAATCCTAACACCTCTATCCTAGACACTAGGGAGAGAATAGGTAACAAGATTGCATATGAAAACAAAACCAAAACATAGAATAGCACCTTATTTTACCTTCTTTGGAGATCCAAATGACTTGCTCAGTTTGTGCATCAATAAATCTTTGATAATGAAGCTTGCTTGGCTCTTTCTCTCCTTAACACATTGGATTTGAGTGTTTGGATTATGAATTGATCATAGTAATAATACTTCAAAGGAATTTAAGAATTATAACACTACACCAAGAGATCTTGTTGAATATATTTGTGCATAATAACTTTACACCAAAATAATTTAGAATTCAATAGGCATGGCCTTATATTTATAGAATAAAGAATTAACTCTCACCTAAGGTGAAATAAGGTTGAGTATAAACATGGAATGGGTTTAAACTAACCCTAGGTGAGTTGAGGCTAACTCTATTTTAATTAAAAGTTATCATGTAATTATGATTTTCAATTACTAGGCATGGCTATCAAATTATATATTTTGGGATATTCTAAAAGAGCTTGACAACTCATAAAGGCAATGACGAAAATGATTGATACTTTGAAGTTTCATTTTTAGATATTAATTAATTATAAATGGATAATTAAAATAAGAATTTACTCTTATTTATTTAGATGATTGATTTTGATTAGAATTTTATCTCTTTCAATATTTGATAATTATTTAAGTACCCCATTTAATGGGTTCATAGGCCAAACTGATAGTTGTTATTTCATAAAGTTATTAGGTAAGATTCCATGAGATGTTATTATTTCATACAGGATAGTATCCCAATTAAGGATGCCTCAACATGATTCTGAGTATTGATGAATGATGCAAAGATAAAATTGGGATGTTCAATGATTCTTATGTTTAATGTGCAATGTTTGGTAGGAATCAGTTTGAAGCTAGGTTGAAAGCCATTTGTGGCTAGATTTAGGTGTCTATAGTTTGCCCCTATTTGGGAAAATGTTGTAGGATATAGGCATAGTAATGTATTCTCAAATAATGAAAAAATATGTTAAGAAGGAAAAGAAGATAATGATTGAATAAGAAGCTCCAAATAATGTTTGGGAAGCCTATAATGATGCCCCATCAAAGGAGTGGTTGACACATAGTATTGATGGATGGTCACTCATAAATAAGCAAAAAGAAGAATGAAATTAACTTGTGGGTAAGATTAATCCAATCGAGATAAATCTTGCATGCATTGATTTTAAAAAATTGATTTTCCCAAAGGTGGTTATAATCAGTAACAAAAGGCGGAGACACTGATTTGCCCAAAGACAGTTATAACTAGTAGCATAGGTACATTCCCCAATAGGGTAGATGATTCAGAATAATGACTATCCCATAGGAAATTATAATCATTAAGATGAGCTAGATTAAATAATTATTTTTGTATGGTAGATTAGAAAGCATAACTCAAGGATATAACCTATCATACAATTTAAAAATGAGCACGTAAAAACATAGATGTGATGGTCTAATGACTGAAGAAGCCATAAATAACTAGGCACAAAGGGATTAAAAAAGTGATGAAAGAGATGATTGGATGAATAAATGTGGTCAAGGTAACTTGAGATATGTCATGAATCCAAGCATTGCCTACATAGTCTAAATAGACCTCAAGCCAATATAGTTCTCCTAAAAGTGAGAGAAAATGGAATGAGGAATAGAATAATAATAATTGATCAATGTGAATTATTTGGTCTTACCTTCCAATGCATAGATACTCATCCTTATTAACATTGATAAAACTAGAATCGTCAATGGGTTGATTCAATCAAAGAGGGTTAGAGGATTTGCCAAGATAAACTAGGAGTTGTATCTATGGCACCATTGATTTTAAGATTTCCTAAGCTAATTTTTGTTGTATCACGTGATGGTATGCATCATGATAGTAAAAACCATGATAAATTAGCCATAATATACATAAAGATTGACATGCAATCTAATAAACAATAAAAAATAATTTACCACTGATAAAAACCTTGATGTAATGTTGATGTATAAATATGGATAGACTCAAGAATAATGCAAAATGAATCACCTAATGAATGCATATAGAATTAGTCAAGGAATAATAAGGAAATAAAATATATAGGGAAATACATAAATAAAGAAATAAGTTAAAAAAAAATATATTTAAAGTAAAAGAAAAAAATTACCCATCATCAACCAAGTCAATACCTATGCATAAAGGCTTAATGGAATGGTAAATGGGTGGTACCCTCAAGAAAGGATACATGCAAAGGAAAAGTCACACCCACAATGGTATTGAAATGGATTATAATGAAAAATGTATTTTCCCTAGTAAGGCAGATTGAAGATGATTGACTAGGTTTAGATAGGATAAATGTTTTTCAATTTTGAGGTTTCATATCTCTTTAGGAGATGGTAAGCCAATTTTCTAATTTTTAGTATTTTGAAATGTTTTGAATTTTTTTAGATTTTATAAGTATCACAACTCAATTGAGAATTATGAAACATAGAATGGTCCAACTCAAAAAATGGTGAGAGCTTGGTTTAGGTTGCTTAAAAAATGGCAAGGGCATTGGAAAAGGAGGTTCGAGTCGACCTCAACATGAATTGAGCACTACCTACATAGTCCCATTAGGACCTCAAGTCACTATAGTTTTTCCTAGACAAAAGGTGGTGAGATCCAACAAGGTAGAAGTAAGTTCATAAACTTAGGAAAATGACAAGTTAAATGATAATAATAAGGGTGAGGTGATGTGACAATGCATGGTAAATGTTTATTACTAATTTACCCATAGACAATTATAATTAAGAAACACTGGCATAGGTCAATGATACTAACTTCTAATAGGAGATTATAATTAATAACACAACATAGAATACTAATTTTATTAAAGGTAGTTATAATAGAAAATACCAATTAAGCATAAATGAAAAATGTAATTACCAGATCTACTATCATACTACATTAATATACTGCCATTTGATCACGTAATTTTGAAACTATTTAAAACATATCAGAATCCCCTTGTAGAAGGTGTCCAAAGAGCCAAAGGAACCAAGGTAAGAAGGGGTAGGTAGGGAAATTAAAAATGAGTTTGGTCAATAAGGAAGGTATGGCAAAATAATATACGGTATGACATAAAAAAGATGACAGGAAGTCAATTTGTTACTATGGAATAGGGTTGCCCCCAATTAACAAGGTAAGTTAAATGGTAGGGTATGAAATAATGACAAGGTGATGGCATATGGAAAAGGAAAATTAAACATCAAGGTAAGGCAAATGTATATTAAATGATTCTATTGTTCTTGATGATGTGGAGAAGCATGTCTTGATCAACATATGATACAACCAAAATAGTCAATCATGTAAATTACTAGCACACACCTCTTATAAATAATTTATCTATCAAAAATTTGCTACATATTTATACTCCAATAATGTTGTTATGATCCTCATTTGTTGTTGATTCTCTTTCCTTAAAATGTCGAGACAATATATCTCCATAGCCTCTTTAAAGGAAAGTGTGGCTAGGGATGGTAAATAGGGATAAATATTGGTTGATAGGTTTGATTTAGCCATGTAATATAGGTTTGGAATGAAAAAATATATTGTAATGGTATCTATAATGGTTTGGAAACAAATAAATATCAATATTTTTAGGCACACACAAAGTTTATTCCATATATGACATCATTTTAGTTGCAGCAGGGTTAAATAATTTTGAACACGCTCTCAATAAGACTACCATATTATTTTGTTGTTTGAGCCTAAGAGTAACTAATATCTAATTATGTTATAGATTATAAGATGTATTGATGTTATATTTAATAATGTCTTCATCAAGCATTAAATAAATTTTGTGCTTAGCTATTGGCACCTCGAAGAGGTTTTCACCAATAAAGTTATCTTGATTGTCCCATAGCACTTCTAAGAAAGTTTCACTAAGGAGATTTGGCATTTGGATATGATTGTATTTTAGCATCTCAAATAATGTTTCAATATAAGATATTGAGTTTGGAATTTAATCTCATCTAACACCTCTGAAAAGGTTTCACTAGGAGGTTATTCTTCTTCTACATGAATTTAGTCTTGGTCCTATTGATATTCTAAAACTGATATGTCAACATGGATGCAATTCAACAAGGTGTGATTTTATCAGTCCTAATCAACACTTGTGAGAGGTATAATATCAATATAATGGCTATTTTGGGTGGTGGTATGTAGAACATTAATGGAATTGGAAGAGGAAGCACAAATCCTTATAGAAGGTACTAGGATAACTTATGTCTATGCTGAATTAATAATCTTAAAAAACCATAGAAGGATCAAAAATATATTCAAATTGATCTTAAAGGTATGTGTAACCAATGTTGTAAAAACTATGAATGAATTATGATTGTAAAGTTGAGTCTAACTCATGGGACTCTAATCTAATGTTAAGACTGACACTAATTCTTCTTCTAATGCTAAATTGGATTTTAGTTCAAAAATAGAATCTAACTACAATGTTGATTCTTCATCTGGTGTGGATGTTTCTACAATGATTTCTAGTTAAATGTTTGATATTTAATAATTAATGGTATGCGATGGCATAATAGGCTCCATAAAGACTAGTTTGTTAAAGTGAGACTCCTCAATTTGGGAAAAAGATCAAAAGACAACTCCACAAAGACTAGATTATCAAAGGGAGGTTATTTATAAATAGGAGAATGGTTAAGATAATGATTTACCCAAAGTAAATTATAATCATTAAGATGTGACTTAATAAAGATTGGTTTATCAAAGTGATATTCCTCAACAATAGTTATAGGATCAAAAAGGGATTCATCATAGTTTAACTCATCACAAATAGGCATTTCAACAAAAACATCATGGATTGGTTGGTTCTCTTGGCCTTGGATTATAATTGGTTGCAAAATATCAATTTTGAACACATATTGGTCTTTGAATAATCTCTCTTGAAGAGGTAATGATTGGATATGTTGTGGCTCAATGATCAACATGGATTTTATAAAGGAGGGGAAGGTAGGCAATGAAGGAAGAATGATTGGTGGTTGGATAATGACCCCTTTGTAAATAGCCACATCTAAGATGGGCTTAACAAAGACTGGTTACTAGTCATAATTGCATAACTTTATTGGGATAATGAGCTACCATACTTGGAAGGGCCTAGAATAGTAATGGTAGGGCATTATGGAGATTGGTTTCTCACATAAGCCAAAGGATGGGGTCCTCAAATGGTAATGGTAAGGCATTGCAAAGTTGGGTTGTTATCATGAGCCAAAGGAGAATTTCTTTAATAGTAATGGTTGGGCATTTTAAATCTTGGTTTCTATCATGAGCCAAAGGACAAGGTCCTAGAATGGTAATGGTAGGTTGTTGTGAATCTGGGTTATTGTCATGATCCAAAGGAGAAGGTCTTGGAATTGTAACGGTAGGGTGTTTTGAAGCTAGGTTATTATTATGATCCAAATGAGAAGACCTTGTAATGGTAATGATAAGGTGGTAAAAAATTGGGTTATTATTGTGAGCCAAAGGAGAAAGTCCTAGAATAGTAATGGTAGCACATTACGAAGTTTGGTTTTTGTCATGAACCAAAAGATAAGGTCATAGAATGGTAATGGTAGGGAATTTCAAAGCTTGGTTACTATCATGAGACAAAAGAGGGTTAATAGTATAGGTGGGGGATTGGGTACCATTAGAATTGAAAGGTCAAGCTTGATAAATTAATTGTCTCAAAGAAGGTATCACTGAATACTATTCTTGAGGATGCTAGATTTTTTTTGCATATTGAGCTTTGTAAGGAGGATAAGGATCCATGTCACAAACTACATCATCATCATAGGGGTATTGAATAAATTCATCTTGTCTAACCGTGTCATCATCACTTGGATTATACATGGATCCACTATGTGTGTAATGAGACATATCCATGTCAATGATGAATGTTTTGCAAAAAGGCCTAGAGTTCTAAAAACTATAAAAAATAAGGTCCAAAAGACAAATGGTCTAAACATAGCATAACTTGGACTAAGGAGTGGAGTTGTATCTCTAAAAGGTTAGTGATAAAATTGGTATAAAATAGTCTAACATCAAATATCTAAAACAAATGATCAATTGGATGAAATAAAACAAAAATTCCAAACATAGATATAAAGTGTTTCAAACAAGTTTAAACTAGGTCTAAAGAAACAAATGTTGCTAGGCCTTTTAGAAAATAGGGCATAAAATCTAAGCTCAAAATAGGTATTTACTAGGTCTTTCAGGAACAAGGCACAAAATCTAGACTTTAAACAAAACAAGTTCTAAAAAGGTAAGAGAGTTAATCTAAAAAATTTGAAACACTTTGACACAAATTAGGCATTTGGATTTAGATACACATTTGATAATTTGGTAAAAGACATGGAATATTAGTCGTATGAAAAATAGACCACTTCCCCAAATCTAGGCACAAAAATAGTATTTAAATGGATAAAGAAATTAACCTAAGTTATACAAACCATAGTGAAAGATTGATGTTCCAAGATAAAATTAGACAAGTCATAGGAATAAATTAATCAATGTTTGGATTTAAACTTGTCGAGCCTAGTTTAAAACTCAACTTATAAGACTAGGTTTCTCAAAAATAGACAACAAGATAGATATGAATGAACAACATGATGATACTAGGCATAGATCCCAAAGGCACATTTGGTATTGAAAACTTGAACTTTTGGAACACAAGGCAACAAGTCTTTGAAAAAATTAGAGCAATGTAATAACATTAACATTCTATAAAAGTATGACCAATGATTTGTTTCAAGACTCTAAGGCAAAAGATTTAAAATCATTGGAGAGTTACCAATGATGGCATGAAGGTGTCTTGGTGAGTGGATGAAGTGTCTTGATAGCCTAAGTGACAATGACAAAGTGTGCAATGTGCTTGTCTTAGTATTCTTAAAGGAGGCTTGATTGATATTCAATTTTGTCATAGCTAGATATATTTAAGGATGAGTATGGAGCATTGAACATGTGCAAGGGGTCTTATAAGAGGTTTTATATTCTTTGAGTGATTATGTGCATGAGCGGATTTCATCTGGTTGATCTATGTTTTCATCTAGACTTTTTGGGTCTAGTGATAGAAAATATGAGTAGGAAATTTATTGACATCACCATTGCCATGTATGGATTACTCAAGGGAAGTTGGTCATATTCTTATGATAAATTTTGTGCCTAGTTACTATGTGCTCAATTTTAGGTCATGTGATGAAACAAAACATAAGATATGCAAGTGAAAGTGTAAATTTGGGATCCCGGATAGTTTGATAGTGTTTTCTCATACTTAACCAAATTTGTCTCTAGGTGTGCAAGAAGTTTTAGAGGAGTGAGTTAACCAAAAGGAGGTTTGTTAACTTTATTTGTTTTGAAATTCTAGGGTTTTAGGTTATTTATTTGACTTATGAGTTAAGGTATGAGTCTTATTAATATGTTTAATAGGAAAAATGGGTTTTCAAATCAAGCTTCACAGAGATTTAAAGGTTTGTGGTTTTCAAATTATTCATGTATTTGTCAAAATGAAAGCCTAATTGACAAGTAGGTTTGTGAAGGAAGTATGTTTCATAGGTTGATCTAGGTGTTAAAAATCCATGTGCTTTAAGGGGAATATGAGAATGATCTAGATATGAATTTTTAGGTCTTAATGGTGTGTCTACTAAAAGTTATGGGCTTTACAAGTTTCAAGTAGGGTTACAAGGAGACTAGACAGGTCTAATAATAAGAAGAGTGAATTTTTGTTTAGTTTGTCCAAAATATCAAGGAATGGGTATTTAAATGTGATTTTTCATGTTGGTTTAGTTCATTTTTCCTATTTAGTGAGTGGCATGAAATTATATTGGTGGTCCTTGAGATGGTTTGAGAGAGAAGGCTAGTAAGCATGTATTAGAGTTCTTCCTGGTGTGTGGAGATATAAAGATGATCAGGAGGTTAAATTGCCTATAAATATTAGGGGGAGTCCCTCTTAGATGTTTATTGGTGATTTCCATCATTTTTTATCACTTTTGTGTGTTATTTCTTCATTGGTTGTAGTGCTTGGTTGAAGAGAGTGTTGACATGGAGCAAGAGGAAGGTGTCAAGGCAAGAAAAGGTAGGGTCAAGGTAAGGGGGAGTTTGTATCATATTTATAAGGTGGTAATTTCCTATTGGTATTATTTTAATGTCCTTAGGATTAGTTTGTGCCCACTTTATCATTGTGTTAATGGGGGATAAAGTTCCTATTATGATAATGCTTAAAGAAAGAGAAGAAAGGTGAGTTGTATTTTGATGGGTGTTGACATCAATGACAAAGGGGAATATTGTTGGAAATTTTTCAATGATGTCATGATAATATCATTAATGTTTCCTAGTGAGTGGATTAAGTGTATTGATAGACTAAGTGACGATGACAAAGTGTGCAATGTGTTTGTTGTAGTATGCTTAAAGGAGGCTTGGTTGATTTTCAATTGTGGCATGAATAGAAATGTTTAGGGATGAGTATGGAGTATTAAGTATGTTTAATGGGTCCTATAATATATTTTATATAATTTTACTTCTTATGTACGTGAGTGTATTTCATCTAGTTGATCATTGTTTTCATCTAGACATTTTAGGTCTAGTGACAAAAAATATGAGTAGGTAGTTTACTAACATCACCATTATTATGTATGGATGAATCAGGGGAATTTGGTCATATGGTTGTGATAAAATTTGTTCCTAGTTTATATTCACTAAATTTTAGGTCATGAAAAGAATCACAACATAAGATATGCATGTGCAAATTTGGGTTCCTAGGTAGTTTGACAGTGTTTTCTCATACTTAGCCAAATTTACAATGTGACAAGAAGAGCTGAGTAAGCATATTGATATAGTCATATTTCACACGTGTGAAAGTATGAGGAAAAAATGATCATATGGGTTTGTTAATTTTAATTCCTATTTTATTTTTTCTAAGTTTTAGGTCATTTAATATAGCACATCAAAAGATACGCATGTGCAAAGTTGGGCTTCTAGATAAGTTCTTAACATGGTTGGCTCTGTGAAAAAATCTAAGTGAGAGTATTAGTGGAGTTATATATTTTATGTGTGAAGGTTTGAGGAGTAATTTTACACATTTTTTGATTATCTTATATGAGTAGATCATATGGTCAAAGTTTTATATCATGCAACTAAGCATAACAAAATTTATTGTGGTCTAAAGTTGGTCTTCCAGACAAATAAGCAATGGTCCCCATACCTAGTCATTTTTGTAGATGTTAAAGATAAAGACACGATGGAGATATAATAGTTTTTAGGAATTTATAAATATATATATTTAGTGTGAAATAAGGTAAATGGTTCAAATTTTTCATTTGTTAATCAAGTGAAAGATCGAGTTCTGTACAAAAGGATTAATGGAGCTTGTTTATTCCAAGATGTCAGGAAGCAATGAGATGAGGAAAAGTGTTCATTGTTTAAAATTGAGAAGAGATAAAGATAAATATTATTCTAAATATTAATGGTGAGTAGATGTTCATACATTTATAGATTGATGGTGTCTATTAAGTGAGATGATTTCAAGGTGTCTAATGTTTAACACAGATAAAGACTGAGATGCGTACAGGAGATCAATAATATGCATGTGGTCAAGATTATAAGAATGCATGAGATGAGGTCAACTATTAAAAGTTCAGCATTTGGGTAGTGGTGTACTATGTGTGTAAACACCTAAAAACTACACATGATAGTTTTTGATGTCACACTACTTTAGACCCTTGTTTGAACTTGCATCGAGTAGACCACCTAGTTCATTAAGACTTATTTACAACTTAAAATCCCCCCAACCTAAAACATAATTTAATTCAACATTTTAATACCAATTCTCCTCCAGCCCCTCAATCAGTGATGGTCAACCTAACTATCAATGTTTCACCTAACCATTGATGGTTAGGTCCCCAAAACTTACTTTAAAACTTTAAAGCATTACCAGCTCTTGTGTGAGATTAACAACTCCCATAATAACAACTTAACTTTAAAGCAATATTTTAAAAGTAATGAAAATAAGAAAATTTATCCTCCATTAAATTAGTAACTTTATCTCTTTTAATTGGCAACTTCTGCTTATAAAAGGAAAAGAGCAGGAAGTGCAAAAGGATCCACAATCAAGTAATTTGCATTCAAGTTCTCTTGTAGGTATCCAACAGTATCATTAGAGACCCAAAGACCTATCATAATCACATTTGAAGGCCCAAATCATCATCATTCTAGCCAAATTACTCTAGGATTCCTTCACCAAGATTTAGGTATCTTATGCTTATTTGATTTAATTTATCTTATTTCTTATCTCTCTATCTTACCAGAGTTACTAGTACCATATTCTCACCTTCCAACCTTGTAACTAAATCACTACTTGACTAAATTTCCAATCTATACTTTCTATTTTGATCATTCCCTAGATTGGCATAGGTAACCATTGATGGTCACCAGATCACCAATGGTTAAATCCAATCATCGACGGTCACTCAACCACTGGTGGTCAGCCTCAACCACTGATGGTTCCCCAACCACTGATGGTTCACATTTATAGTAAACAATTTTCACCCATTTAACCTTAATCATACTCCATTTTCTATGTTTCCCTCTAATCATGGGATCATTTATAATTTTCTAAACCAAACCCCAACTACCCTAAAATAAAAATTTAATCATTTTATTTAATAAGCATTTTATCATTTCCTTTCTTGCATATATTTATTTTCTTATCATTGAATACAAGTAACTTATTTTATCATTTTAGAATTGATTGTCATAAAAAGTGCATTGACAGCCTCCTATAAATCATTAGGCTTCCTGGATCTAGCTCACACTAGGCATTCCACTCAGCCAACCATCTAAAAACCCTCTTTCTAGTGTTTCTTATGATTCATAGGTTATTCCTTCTTAGCCAAAGAAGAGTTCCCACCTTCATCTCAATTTGCATGCATATTCTACCAGGTATTCTTATACACACCCTATTAATAGCTTTATTTTATTTTCTTTAAAAAATAAGAAATGAGGAAAATAAAATGATACATTTTGGCATGCCCGATGGGATCCTAGTTTACTTTTCTTCCTTTATTTTTTCCTCATCGAATGAAATCTAAAAATTTCTTTTTTGGGCTTAAAATAAACCTTTTATATCCATTGATTACTTACTGATCTTAGTTCATCTAATAACTTAGGAGGCAAAATAATTTATCATAACTTTCACCATTTTTATCACACACTAAACCGAACCACAAAATAATTAACACATCAAAACATACCTAAGATAAGGCTCAACTAGGATTTCATCACCTAGCAACAACCTTACCCCCTCCCAATTATCCTACTTAGATTTTATCACCAAGGGGAGAACTAACTCAACTCTCTAGTTGAGTGTAAACTCTAAAATCAGTATATTTTGTCTAAGGACTCAACACTCTTATAACTATGAGACCATGAAGTGAGGGGGTAGGTCCCAATATCAAGCCATGTACTAAAGTTAAATATAGATTTTCTTTCTTGAGCACCTGAACAACCTAAAACTAGCCATAGATTGCCTCTTTAGTACTTGATTTATATTCCAAAATCCTCTTCACACTCTTTAAGGCATAATCCAAAAGTGATCTAAAAGTAATCCTACTATAAACACACTTTTAGTGTATGCATTGATTGCTTTGTCTACTTTTTGGTTGCTATTTGTTTGAGGTGTGAGTTTCATCATAATATTCCCCAATTTCTCATATGGTCTTTACTATACAATAATTGAGAAATCAAACCAAACAATCACCACCATCCTCTTCTTCCTCCATGGAGTATACTTCTGATGTTGAGGGTTCTCCTCATTCTTCTCTCCCTCCTACCTAGATTCTAATTGTTTCTAAGGCTGATGTGGACTTTGTTTCCTTCCTTGACAATAATCTAGTTACCCTTTAACATTATTTTAACAACTTACCCAATTTTACCTCTACTACTTTGGTCCCCCCATAGGATCCTCATTATGGTATGCCTCCCCATCTTATGGTGGGGGCTACCTCAACCCAACACTCACTAATACAAGCCTCTTCTTCTTCCAACATCCCATATACTATCATACCCAAACCCAATCCAATATTCCAAACTCCAACCAAACACCACCTGCCACACCCCACACTTCACATGTAGGTTTAAATCTACCTCTAGTTACCTATACTCACCCTACCATAGGGTTATCTGTTACCCCTGCTTCTTCCTTTACCTTTATGTCAACCAATCCACCAAATTCTACCCCATTTCATAATCTAGTGTGTTATATACCTCAAACACTTCCACCTATCAACACTAGAGTCACCATCCATCTTTAGCCTACCCAACCTCCACTTGCCACCTCAACCATACCTTTGAGTCAACCCACATCCATTCCCCAATAAGTACCTATTACAACATATCAATATGGGTACATACCACCTTCCACTCAACCATTTATGCTAATCAAATCTTATGTGGCACCATCTCAACCTCTCATCACCACTTACCAATATATGGCCTCTTCAGTGCCTTATACCACCTATCCTTATATAGCTACCACTCAACCCCAATAGAATGTACCCCTCAATTATTCATCTTCCCAACCTTAGCTGGATTTGATCAATATGTTAATGGAAAAAATGACTAACTTGGAATCATCTATTTTTAGTTCTCATAAACTTTTGTCCTATGACCAAATTTACAATGAACCCATCCATCCATCTGTCCCCATCCATTCTTATCCTCCTCAATTACAATTGCCCAAATTTTCTAATTTCTAAGTAAAGGAGGATCCCTAACAACATTCGAGAGCATTCCATCATTATTCTTACCTGATTGCATATAATGATGCTCTCCTCTTCTAAACCTTCCCAATGTCTTTATCAGGACTTGTTCTTGATTGGTATATCTCTCCCTACACACTCCATATTCTCCTTCTCCCAACTAGCCCAAATATTTTTAGAACTTTTCTCAGTAAACATAACTAAAAAGGTTTCCATAACTAACCTCTATTATATCAAATAATTTGATGATGATTCAATTGTTTATTTTGTGGCTAGATGGATAGGCCTCATCAATCAACTTTCCTTCACCTTACCCCAAATTTAATTAATTGAAAATTTGTCTATGAGTTATGCTAAGGATATTTCACCCACTCTTTAAGTTTAAACTTTCTAAAAATTTTATGAGGCATCACAAAAACATGAAAACCATGCCATTAATGAAGGGAAACTAAAATTATATAATAATAATTATACTTGTAAATCCAATGACCCTCCCTCTACCAAAACCACCCACAAATCCAATACCAAGGCAACAACATCCATAAATTCAATGGTTCTAAAAACTATGCCACCTCTAACTGTTAACCAATCACATCAAAACAATTCTTCCAAATCTTCTTATCAATAAAATTAAACTCAAAATTGAGCCCTTCCACAAAAATATAATCTCATTAAGGAGTAATATGTGTCTATTTTGGATAAGATACTCAAAGCTAACCTTATCCAGCTTCTACCAATTAAACCACCCTAGCAATTTGATTCTTCTCACCTCATACTTGGGTGGTATAACAAAAATCACCATTGTGCCTTTCACTAAACTATTGGACACAACATTAATAGATGTAATACCTTTAAAAGTATTGTCCAAAACCTAATTGATAGTGGAGAGATCATGTTTGATAACCCTAATGCACCTCCTAATCAATCTCTCAACATTTTTTGTAAGCCTTTCCTAAATCATCTCCTTCCACCCAGAATCATGATAATAAACCTTAATCATCTAACTCAAATGAGACACATATAATAAATCTTATCAATAATGTGGCCATTTTTGAAGAGGTCATTACCTCTATCACCCAAATAGAGGAAACCAACCCACCATATATTCCTTTAAAGACCCAAATGGAGGAACCAACCACCTCTCTCTTTACACTTGGTATGACCATAACTTTATCTACCCCTCCTTTGGTGAAAACACCCAAAGAGGAAATTATTGATTCAACCACTTCCTCCACCCCTCCAATCTAAGTGGTAGAATTACCTAATTCTTTGGATGACCAATCCAAAGAAGAAACCATGCCTACCTCTCCCATTATGGAACCATATATGCTTTCTTTGAATCCATTCCCCAAGAGACTGTTACCTCATCCACCCAATCACCACCTTTGGAGCCTCCCACCAATACAAAAACCAAAACCATACCTTCCACCAAAGATACCAATACTGAACCATTCCTTCTTCTCCACCTAAGGGCTTAAAATTTGAGACTAATGATCAAGGAATTACACCCATTTATAATCCCTTCTTTATGTTTGTCCAAATTTTAGAGTTCACATCCCAACCTCCCTTTGGTAGAGCCACCTTTTGGCATCGATTTATCCTTCCTTATCAAAGTAAGTTTGATTTCTCAACTCTACTTGAGTCCACACTTAATCCCATTATTAACACCCCACCAACTACCTCCTCTAAATTCATAAGTGAACCATCTCAAACACCTTCATCTAAAATTTCAAAATCACCTTATGCTTCTTTCACCAAATCAATTAAGAATCTAGGGATTCTTCTCAAACCTAGTCACAATCACCCTCCTTTGAAATTGAACTTAACCCCATCAATCCCACCAAACCTAAATCTGATTAAGTCTATTAATAAGGAAGGGTTAATTAAACCTCTACCACAAAGTAGACCTATACCACACCCCTCCAACCTACCTTCCATTTTAGGAGCCCATCCTTCTACCATTCCCATTACCTATTCCTCTTTTAAGAAACCATCTCCTTTTTATCTACCTATAACCACCAAACCTTCTATTTCTTCATCAATCCTAACCAACCTATCCCCATCTACCTTCCCACCTATAACCAAACCTTCATCTTTAAAAACTTTTACATCCAAGTCACCAAACTCCAAATCGATCATATCAAAGCAAACCCAACCAAAACACCCAACCAAGATCATTCCTCCAATTAATAATTTCATGAAAAAAACTATTCCCAATAAATTTCTCACCCCTCAAATCCAAAACCCCTTACCTATAACCCCTTTTCTACAGTCCTACACAACTATTTTTCAAAGGTTGTTGCAAACTTATTTCATTATCTTGCCTCTAATTAAATATTTTGACCCTAACCTTCCTAAACCAACCTAAATTGATGATAATTTGATTTGTCTTTACCATAGGAATCTTAGACATGATATAGAGAACTATAAAACTCTCCAAACACTTATCCATAATCTTTTAAATGAAGATGATCTATTGGAGGAACCACCATTGAGTCCATCATCTACTCCATTAGTTAACTAACCCATCTAATAAACACCTACTCCCTTGACCTCACCTAAGAGAAAAGAGGAGGAACTAAATAAAATATCAAGTCCCCTTATCCACACCATTCATATGGTTACCTATTCCCAAGCCCAATAAAAAGATAAGGAGAAAGCCAATGTAAACATCACCTAGAATTACCTTTCAACCTCTCAACTTTCCAACCAAACCCAAGCATATCCATCTCTACCCTCACAACCCTCAAAACCCAAAGTCTCCATCTTTGGAGCTCCACCTCCTAACTATACTACATTTATCTAATGGATCATGCTGAAACAACTTCACCAAACACCAACAAAAATGAGTCTTTATGATATAATCAACACTTCACCTCAACATCATCAAGCATTAATGGAGGCTCTACATTCCATAGAGGTTCAACCTGATTAATCCATAACCTCTTAAATATTTTATTGGGCCCCTCCACCAAGCTTCCCTTGTGACCTTTTAGGATTCAAAAATCTTACCTTGTCATACTAAAGATCCTGATCCCCCACTCTTCATCATAGCATACATCAATCAAACCCATGTCCAAAGGTAATGATTAATGGAGGAGCTATTATTAACATGATCTCCTCTCATGCTTATGACCAACTTCATCTCCCCAAAAACATCACATCTGAGAGTATAATGGTCCTTCACTCTTTTAATGATACCTTGGCAATCACGTTAGGGACCATGGTGCTCCACATCTATTTGGGACCTCAAACCATTCTTAAACTATTTTACATTATTGAGGGTGAGTTCCAATATAATGTGTTACTCAAATGCCTTAGGATCCATGTAATGGGTTGTGTCCCTTCCACTTTACACTAATGCATCAAATTTGAGCATGAGGGACAAGTTACTACAATCAAAGTTGATCCTAGTCCTTTTGCCTCATGCAATATGACCTATCAGCCTAATGACATTCTTATTCCTCCTTCATCAACCTCAAAACTAGCTTCTAGTAAAACCACCTCATTTCCCACCATTAGTAACACTTCCCCCACCATAATGATGAAACATCCATTAGCTCATCCATTCCTTCATCAAAAATTATGGTAGAAGACCCCCTACAATAAACATTTCAATGAATCTCACTAGGGGAATATCACCTTCTATCTTTAGATGCCATCCCTACTCTGATGAATATAAGAATCTTTAAAGTGACCCTTCTTATGACCCCAACATCAACACCATTTTACCCTTTGGGATTCCTAATAATTGAATGAATTTGACATCTATGGGGGACTTGATCAGCCACTTCTAGCTCCCAATACGCTCCATGTGTCCAACCCTTTACTTCTAATTTTTATTACCTAAGCAACCTTGAATATGAAAAAACTACCTTTATTGGTGTGCTTAGAATAGATTTGGACTTGTCCTTTATGAGCAAGGACCTCATAATTTTCTTGTTATTAAAACCCAAATATCAAGTCCCCTTATCCACACCATTCATATGGTTACATGTTCCCAAGCCCAATAGAAAGATAAGGAGAAAGATAATGTAACCATCCCCTAGACTTAACTTTCAACCTCTCAACTTGCCAACTAAACCTGATCATATCCATCTCCACCCTCACAACCCTCAAAAACCAAGGTCTCCATTTTTAGAGCTCCACCTCCCAACCCCTTTACATTTATCCAATGGCTTGTGTTGAAACAACTTCACCAGACACTAGTGAAAATGAGTCTTTATGATCTAATCAACACTTCACCTAAACATCATCAAGCATTAATGGAGGCTATTAATTCCATAGAGGTTCAACCCAATTAATCCACAACCTCTTACATCTTTTATTGGGGCCCTCCACCAAGCTTCCCTTATCACCTTTCAGAATTCAAAAATCTTACCTTCTCATACTAAAGATCCTAATCCCCCACTCTTCATCATAGCATACACAAATTAAACCCATGTCAAAAGGGTAATGATTGATGGAGGAGCTTGTATTAGCATCATCTCCTCCCATGCTTATGATCAAATTCAGCTCCCCACAAACATTATGTCTAAGAGTACAATGGTCCTTCACTCTTTTAATGATACCCTAACAACCACCTTAGGGACCACGGTGCTCCACATCCATTTGGGACCTAGAACCATTATTAAACTATTTTATGTTTTTAAGGGTGAGTTATAATATAATGTGTTACTCAAATGACTTTGGATCCATGCAATGGGTTATGTCCCTTGCACTTTACATTGATGCATTGAATTTGAGCATGAGGGACAAGTTATTACAATCATCTTTCCTAATCCCTTTGCCTCATGTAATATGACCTATTGGTGTAATGACATTATTATTCCTCCTTCATCCACATCACAACTAGCCTATAATTAAACCACCTCATTTCCCACCATTAGTAAAACTTCCCCCAACCATAATTATGAAGCATGGATTAGCTCATCCATTCCTTCATAAATTATGGTGGAAGACCCCCTACAATCAACATTTCAGAGAATCTCACTGGGGGAATATCACCTTCTATCTTTAGATGCCTTCCCTACTCCACATGAATATGGGAATATTCAAAATGACCCTTCATATGACCCCAAAATTGGCACCATTGTCACCTTTCAGATTCCCAAAAATTGAATTAATTTCATCTATGGGGGACTTGATCAACCACTTCTAGCTTCCAATACTAGTCAATGTGTCCAACCCTTTACTTCTGACTTTTCTTACCTAAACAACCCTACCTATGCCAAAACCTACCTTTATAAATGTGCTTAGAAGGGATTTGGCCTTGTCCTCTATGAGAAAAGACCTCATAAGTTGCCCATTATTAAAACCCAAAAACCTTATGATTTCTTTGTGCTTAGGTTCAAATAACCAAAACAGTCCACATCACCAAAACCCATTTCTACCACTATTGAAGACATTCCACCTTCACCAACTCCATCTTCCCAATCTAAGGACTTTGACATCATCCCAACCAACTTTTTTCTATCAACACTATTAGTTTAGGTCCCCTGACCTATTGTAAATACAACCAAACTAAAACCATTCCTCCCATTCACCCAAAATTGATCTAATGTGATTCTCCCACCATCAACACCATCCAAGATCAAGATGACAATTCTATTCTCACCTACCTTGGTGTGGGGGATTCCTCTATCTATAAATTTCTCCCTCCTAAGAACCAAACAATTCTAAATGAACCAACCATTTGTATAAATTTTGGAACTCATGAGAACCCTCACATCATCAAAATTGGCCAATCTTTAAATTCTATGGAGCAAAGAGATTACCCTTCTTTCCTTATGACCATAGCATAAAATTTGCTTGGTTTTATCAAGACATGCCTATAATTGATCCTTCTATTTCTCTCCATAATATCCTCACTCATCTTGAGGTTAATCTAGTTTAATAAAAACTTCACCGTATGCATCGCTATATAGCTCTTCTCATCAAAGAAGAAATTTAACGCCTTCTATCCATTAACATCATCCAACACATTGACTATCCATAATGGGTTTCTAATATCATTCCTATCATCAAGCCCACAAGGGGCCTTAACCTTTGCATTGGATTTAGTGAAATCAATCTCTCCTTTACTAAAGATGAATTTACTCTATGTAATATCAACCAACTTGTTGATCTCACAGTTGGCCATGAATTGTTATCTCTCATGGATGGTTTCTTGGGATATAATCAAATATTGATTTCCAATAAAGATCAGCATAAAACTTCTTTTATCACCCCATGGGGAACCTTTTACTATAGGTTCATGCCCTTTGGACTAAAGAACATAAGGGTAACCTATCAATGAGCCATGACATATATACATATATTATAACCTCATCGATAAGATTGCAGAAGATTATGTGGATGATATCCTAGGGAAATTTAGACATCACTAGAACCACCTAGCTATTATCACCATCATCTTCAAATTATTAATCCATTACAATGTCAAATTCAATCCTAATAAGTGTATATTTAGAGTCTATCAAGTAAACTCCTTGGATTTATCATCTATCTTCATGGAATTGAAATAAACCCCACCAAGGTCAGAGCCATTTTGGAGATTCCACCTCCTACCAACCTTACCCAACTCTATATCCTATAATGAAAACTTTAATCCATTTGATGCTTCATCTCCCAACTATTATACAAATGCCAACCCTTTCACCACCTCCTTAAGAAGGATGGTTATTTTAAGTGGACAAAAAAATACCAATAAGACTTTAACTTGATCAAGGATTACCTTTTATCTCCACCTATCCTCACCCCTCCCAAATAAAATCAACCCTTTTACTTATATATCTCCACCACATACCTTTCCCTCGATGCAATGTTCATACATCATGATGAACATAACAAAGAGCATGATCTCTATTACATCAACCACACCCTAATCACAAAACATGTGTCATTACTAACATTAACCCCTTCAAGCATATACAGTCTAAGCGATATCAAAATAAACATATGGATAACTAGTTCATGCCTTTAGCTAAGTTTGATCTTGAGTACTTACCAAAAAATTCCATTAAAGGATAGGTTATTATAGATTAGTTAGTTGAAGCTCCTCTGCTCGATAATCAACCAATACCTCTTGACTTTATTTATGAGTCTATTGCAACTATTTTCAAAGAAGAAGCCCCCATTAAATGATAATGTTTTTTGATGGCTCAAAGTGTAAAAATGGTGGGGGTGCTAAATTAATCCTCATTCCCCTTAATGGAGAACCACTTCCTCTTTCCTTTAAACTTGAGTCTGATTGTACCAATAATGTAGCTGAATATGAAGCCTTAGTCATAGGTCTTCAAACTACCTTAGCCTTGGGAGTCAGAATAATTAGTGTCTTTGGTGACTCCCAACTAGTAATCAACTAGGTAAATAGATCTTATCAATGCAAAAATGATTTCCTATTAAATTAAAAACAACTTGTAGATGTACTCTTGGCATCATTTGATCATTACACGATCCGATTGGTTCCATGATCCACCAACAAATTTATAGACACCATGGCATCTCTCACTTCCCAAATTCCATCCCACTTGGCCAAATCTAAACTATTTGTCACTATTCATCATTTTATCACACCTTCATATATTAGTTTAAACCTTCCCACCATTTTAATGGGGAAATATCACCTTCTAACATTTGGTATGATCAAAATTTCAATTACCTTAATCTCAACATTCTCTCCCTTGATCTTTCAAAGAATTCCCACAATATTTTTACCCAGGGTATTGTTAATGCTTGGATTTACACCCTTGAGGAGATTCTCATTTATCCTCATCCAAGTGTAAAAATAGAATCATCTCTCTTACTATGGGTGATAATTTCATTAAGATGAATCTCTAGATTAGAGGCTAGCTCCCCTTGATGTACCCTTAAAGCTCTCTCTAATCTATCAATTATGTATGAAAAGAGTTTAAGAAAACAACTAAGACTACAAGTGGTGATGTACCAATATTTGGTATCCTCCCAATTGGTTGAAACCACTACTTTAAAGACAAAACAAGGTGTTTTATTTCATGGGACTCATAACTCAGGAACCATTGCTACATCAATATTTCATATGCTAAATTCGAAAAGGTATATGATTCTTGAGAAGAAAATGAATGATCTAGATAAATATACAATCATGAATAAATTCTAAGATATCTCTACACTTATAAAATAATACTAGCAAAGACTTGCAAAAATATCCTTTCTATAAATTGGTAGACCATCAGGAGTACAAGCTAGAAAAGATAATCTTTCACTAGACTAGACCAACAATGATTCAATCATTAATCAATATTACAACATATGAGAGGCAATCACACTTGTATATATCTTTAAGATTTCTTCAAGTATAAATTTGGCTAGAGTTTCCTGAATAACCAACAAAGGATGCTAAATGAACCAAGAGAATGCATATATATAGCCTTGAGAGGTAGATCAATCAAAGGAAGTCCAAGGTCACTTGGACATGTGTCATCTTGAAAGAATAATTTATATTTACATGGAAGATAAGTAGGTGAGATATGCCATGTCATCGAATGGATCAATTACAATGAGTTACAACTAATCTAAAAACATTAGTTACATTTGTTACAATTGAACCAAAGCCTCAGTTACATTTTTCCATTTGTTGTCTCTTATCTTCACCTTTAAGTTCCCACCGAGCCTTTTATTTTAAACTCCAATGAATAGTTTTTTCAATCTAAAATTGACATTTTGTAGGTTGTCAATCCTTTGAGAATTTTCTTCAGAATTTTCATCTTAGCCCTTTTATTTCCTTTGTATCAGATAAGCTTTTTGAAAGAATTCATTCCTTCAAACTTTCTATTTGGCCCTTTGAAATGTTCCTTTAGGTTTCTTGAAGTGGACCTTCAACTATTGGAAATGACCTTCCAAAATGAAAAAAAAAACCCTTCATTTTTTTTGAAATGGCCCACCTTCTCGTGGAAATAATATTTCAGACTTTTTGAAAACATCCCTTGGAGAAAGTTGAAATGCCCTTTAAATTTTTTGAAAAGTACCTTTCAACCTTTGGAAATGACCTTTGAAAAAATTAGAATGCCCTTCAAAAATTTACAAGTGATCCTTTATCTTGAAAATGTCCTTCAAAAAAGTTACAAGTGTCCTTTAGAAAAGTTGCATGGATAAATTTCCCAACAAAAGATACCCTTCAGAAAAATGAAACATACCCTTCGAAAAAGTTGAAACATACCCTTTAGAAAATTTGAAAGTGTCCTTTTCAATTGAAAGATATATTTTAGAAAAATTATGAAGTACCTTCAAAAAACTTTCATAGATAATTTTTTCAAAATAATTTGGCACTTTATCTTTAGGAGATTTTTCTCAAACAAATTATATAAAAGAATTCATTACTTAGCTGAATAAAAAGTATGAAAGAAATACACTTAAGGAAAAAGATTCAGATAAAAAGTCTGAAATAATTTGGCAAAGGCTTATAACAAAAACCAAAAATAATTTAGCAAATACTTAGCAAAGACCAAAATTGAACTTTTTGAAAGGAATAGACTTGTACATTTGTTACGGGTTTTGTCAAAGAACACTTATTCTAAAGAAAAGCTAAGCATTAGACCTGGCCAAAGATATAGACTTAGATAATTTTTTTAAAATAGGGGAGCCCAATTTTGGCCTGAAGGTCTAAAATTTAGTCAACAAATTAGTGACTCACAAGCATAATATGCCTACTATACTAACTAGACTAGTAACCTTATCTAACTCAGGGCCAATGGAGTAATGTATTCTTGAAGATGACTAACAAGGATTATGCTAAAATAAAACATAATGAAACACACCACACAACAACAACAACAAGACCAAGCAAAGACAATACAAAAAAGAAAAGGACAAACTCACACATGTGTATAAGACCCTAGGGAACACAAGAAAAATAGGAAACTATGTACAAAATAAAAAGAGAACTTCAATAATAATTCTTTAGATATATCCCATTGATTGGGATATGCAACTCCTTTCCATCCAACTTTGACAGTTGGAAAGCATTACGTTGTTTGCACTATGTAATCACATATGGGCCACTCCACAAAGCATCAAAATTTGTGTGTCTTTTAGGCTTGGCCCTATCTTCATCCCATTTTAAGACAATGTATCCTTCTTTAAAACTCCTTGCCATGGATTTCTTATCAAAATACTTCTTTATTTGTTGTTGGTGAGTAGTCATGGTGTGCATAGCTTGATCTCTTGTCTCTTCAAGCTCTATCAACTCACATAATATGACTTATACGCTCTCATTTTCCATCAATCATAGATGATAAATGAGATCTAAATCTAGTAACTTGAGTGAGATATGAAGTCTGGCTTCCCTTCCATAGACAAGTGTATATGGTGAATTCCCAATTGCTATCTTTGGGGTGATCCTATCAGCCCAAAGATTTATTTTCAACTTGGTATGCCAAGTCCTTTGATTATCCTCCATTGTACTCTTTATGATCCTGACTAAGTTATTGTTTGTGGACTCAAATAGTCCATTTCCTTAGGGATAGTAATTGGAGTAGGTGTAAGATAGATGCCATGTTTCAAATCCCATTCACTTGTCCTTATTCTTAAGAAGGCTAATGTATTATCTAAAATGATTATTGAAAGAGATCTAAACCTAGTTACTATAGCTTCATATTAGTCTAAGACTAAGTTTTCATTTTCCTCATTAAGAGATATATCCTTCACCCATCTTGTAAAATAATCAATGGCTGTCAACACCCACTTGTGACCAGTACTAGAAGGAGGATTGATCAAACCTATGAAATCCAAACCCCATTAGATAAAGGGGTTCTCAACTTGGATTGGATGAATATACAAGGAAACTATCTTTTGTTTACCATCAAAAGATTAGACTTTTTGCATTTCCTTACCCAAGAGTGAGTGTTCTTAAAAAATCTAGGCCAAAAGTAACTAGCCCTCATAATCTTAGCAGTTGTAGTTCTTGGAGTAAAGTGACCACCAGCTGGTCCATCATGAAACTCATGCAACACTTTGTCAATCTGATCCAAATCAACACACCTCAAAATCACACCTAAAAATTCCTTTCTAAATAATACTTCATCAAAAAGTACACAAGGAATGGATTGTAGCCTAAAGTACCTTCTTTTGGCCCTATCAAGACCTAGTGGAGACTCACTAATTTGAAGGAAATAGATCATGTCCTATGTCTAAATTATCATATATTAAGGTAAAAATATTATAGGTTCATCATGGAGTGCAAAAACAACCTCCCTTTTCTCTTTCAATTCTAAAAACAAGATGCTCACACAGTCATTTTCCCTTCACTAGCTTGGTTATTTTGATCCCCACATCATACTACATCACTTTAGTGATCCAACCTGCCCTTTTCTCATTAAAATATATGCCCAATAGAAATTATTTCATTATAGGATGAGGTAAAAAAATGTGAATCTTTTTGTTATACAATATATTCCTAAATTTCTTCAAACTCCTTATGATTGAAAGCAATTATTTCTCAACATATGTATATCTTATTTCATAGCCATCTAAACCTTGGCTAAAAAAGGCAATAGGTTGTTCCAAATTCCCATCATTTTATTGGGTAAGTATGGAAAAAATTGCCTCTTCATTTCAAAAAGTTTGCAAATTGAATTCCTTAGATAAGTTCAGGCTTGCAAGAGTAGGAGCTTGGGCAATGGCCTACTTAATCTCTTCAAAACATTCTTTCCTCCTTATCTAAGTGAATATCTCATCCTTCTTTATAATAGAGGTCAAGGGATTTAATAAGTTATAAAAACTAGGAATAAACCTCTTAATGAAATTTATCTTACCAAATAAGCTTTGTAGACCCTTCTTATGTTTAGGTAAAGACAATGCCAAGATGGCACTTACCCTTTCTGGATCAATGGATAAACCTTTCTTGGAAATAATGTGGCCTAAAAATTTTCCTTCATAAATACTAAACACACACTTATTTGGGTTTAGAGAGATCCAAAACTCTCTACACCTCTCAAAAATCTATCTTAGGTGATTCAAATGATCTTTTGCTTCCTTGGAGAAAACTATCACATCATCAAGATATACCAATACAATGTCATTGATTAGTCCTTGGAAAGCCATAACCATTGCACATTAAAAATTAGATACAATATTTGACAATCCAAATGGCATATTAATATAGGAATATGTTCCCCATTTGGTGGTGAAGGTTGTCTTTTATTGCTCACTTTCTTTCACCAAAATTTGATTATACCCAGAATAACCATCTAGGAGGGAGAACCTCCCACTACCTGCCACCACTTATAGAATTTTATCCATAGAAGGGAGGGGATAATGATCTCTAAAAAACACTCTATTAAAGTCCCTGAAGTCCACACACAACCTGATCTCCCCATTCTTATTTATAATAGGGACTAAGTTGGCCAACCAAGAAGAATGTTTGATAGGAAAAATGATTCTAGACTCAATAAACTTAGTGGGCTCTTTCTTCATGAGTGTTTCAATCTTGGGATTCATTTTACTTTGTATTTTCTTGATGGGTTTGTAATTTTCATCTATCTCTATGTTGTGTTGAGCCAATCTTGGATCAAAACCCTTCAAGTCACTATATTCCCATGCAACAATATCACTAAACTCTTTGCATAGTTTAATGAAATCATGCTTTTCTTGACTAGTGCATACCTTTTTGAGTGAAGGTAATTTATATTTGAAGATATATACCCTTTAATAGTTCTCTTTCTTGGTTTACATGCTTACCTTCTCCTTATTGAACTGGTCATCCTCATTGAATATGTTTTCAAGAGTCACTAGGCCTTTGGGAAGCTTGTTAGACTTCAGTTGGACAATCTACCCTCCATATTGTTGTTGCATCTTAGACTAATTATTGGAAGAAAAATCAGCCTCCTCTTTTAGTGAAAGTTTTATTTTTTGATCACTATCAAATACCTACAAATTGGTGACATCATCTGGTATGGAAGATCTCACAATCAACTTTAGATGAGGTTGATCCTTGCCTTCTCTTATGCCTTTGGAACATCAAATTAAGCACCAATATAAGACAACCTATCAAAATGATTATTGTCTTCCCTTGGAATAGATATAATGTTAAAATCCATGAAATCTTATAAAAAATCCCAAAATCTATTCTTATATGACTTGAGCAAGGAGTTTTTGGTCAAATTTTGCCCTCTAACTTGGTTTACAATTAGTTAACTATCTCCATACACTTGTAGTTCTTTAATTCCTCTTTTTTTGTCCCATTCAAGGCCATGGATAAGGGCATCATACTCTACCACATTAAAAGTTCATGAGATCTTAAATATAAATGTTGAGTAATACCTCTCCTTGGAAGATGAAACCAACATAGCTCCACCACTTGTTCCCATCTTGCTTCTAGACCCACCACAGAAGAGCTATCATAAGCCATTCATATCCTCACTTGGATTCATAAAATTATCCTTGAAAAAGTCCTTATCATGCATATAATAGACTCAAATACTATAATCTTCAATAAACTTGTAAGGATCATGCTCATAGTTGTCATCTCCTCACTCATCTAGGAACAAATCATAAACTCCTTCAAGGGAAGATGATAGAGATTGGTCAATATGAAGCTCATCTTCATCAATGATAACATAGTTAACATTTTATACCTTATGTGAGTATGGCCCCAAGTTATCTCTATGAATTTTTCATAACTCAATCTTCACCTTAGTGCCATATTTTGTTCTAAACACCGTGTAGGATCAATTGGCTACCAAATATCCACCTATCTTGGATGTAAAGTCCCTTGACAAGTAAAGAGAAAAGTAGGGAGGTAAATCTACTAATAAAAAATAATGGGAAATTTAAAAATTAGGACAATAATGAAGGGTCAAATTCAAACCTTTCACTTTGCCCAAGGTCTTGGTTGGTGATCCATCCAATTGCAAAACTCCTTTAGTCATTGGCTCATACTTGAGCCCTTGCTTATCTTCTATACATTTGGGCATAACTGATGTTCTTTCTCCACTATCTATGATGAAATTTTGAACCAAGAAATACCCAATAATTATATATAGGTAAAAATGAGGAGTCTTCTCATCTTTCTTCACTTGACCATCTATGGATTGAGTTCTATTAAGCAAAACCACATTGTCATTTCTAGATGGGCCAACCTATTTGCCCAATCCATGAAATTATTTTTTAAGTATATATTTCTAATGGTAATATTATATAATACCATAATGAAATATTCATATGAATATTCTTCTCCTGGTCCACCACATTGATGGAAGGATTACTCACCTTGGGGTTCTCTTTATGAACATTGGTACTCTATGATGTAGCATGTGTAGGTAGAGTTGTAGTAGCTAGCCTAAAATTTTGAATCCTATAATTTTATTATAATTTAGGAGATATTTTAGACCCATATACCATAGGAGATGATGTATGAATCACAACATGTCCTTGATTATCTCCTTGAGCTTTATCGATAGCCCTCTTTTTGGACCTAATATTAGAGGCAACACTAGTATTTTGATTGCTTGTATTCCCCACATAATTAATGGCACAAAACTCACCCTAAAAATGATTCATCAAAGTGTAATTAGACTAAAATTATTTTATTTCCATCAAAATTTGCATTGGCATCTCAAAATTTGAAATTTGAGATGTTTGGTCACCTTGTGTAGTGATGCCTTGATTTTGCATCTCATTAGCATAAGCAACTTGTTCTTGACCATATTAAAAAGGTGGATAGTTGGGTTGTTCTTGGAACAAATTTTTTTGAGTGGGGTAAAGTTCCTTATAATATGAGGGAGCACTAGGATTATATATTTGATAAGGTTTGACATGGGTAATTTGGCCTTGTCCTTGAATATTTCCTTGAAAAGAAGGTTTGTTTGTTTGTCCAAACTGATTGTAGGATTGATATGGCCTATCACCTTGGGATTGTTTCCTTTTGAGAGAAAAAAATTCATTAGTAACCCTTTGGATCAAAATTTTGAATTCATTTATTTCATTGGTAGGGACAATGGTAGATTTTTCTTGACCAGGCAAAGGAGTAAAGTGGGAAATGTACTTTGACTAGGAGAATGCAAATCAAGGAATAATGACATTAGAGGTATAGGAGATACCTTTACCACTTAGAAAAGATAATTATTAGCATTTATGGATATTTCATAGGTAATAAGCAATGTGTTTCCACCTATAGATTAAATCATCATGTCAATATTACTATTCAATGCTTTCAAGTAGTACAAAAATACATAGTTTGTGGTTGGCCTTATAAGAATTGGGATTCTATTACAAGTTTTTTGGAACCTAGTATTAAAATATTTCATGAGTTCATGTGGTGACCTCTTTACTATGGTCAATTTCTCAGCTAGAGATAGGTGATCACTCTTTTCCCCAAACCTATTAGTCAATAGGGTCCCCAACTCATCCCATGAGCTAATAGAATTTATAGGTAGGGTCCCATACCAATCCAAGACTTTTCCTTTGAAGGAAAAAGCCAAAACCATAATAGCTACATTTTATTGGGTAATATTATAGATATTAAATTTTTTTGCCATATTCTGAATGTGCTCAAAGGTAGTAATTAGACCATCTCCACTAAAAGATGGGACACTTTTGAGGGATGCTCTTGGAATTTGATCATATTGGGCAAGATGCAAGGGAGATTCCCTAGTGAAAGGCACAAAAGGTTATATTTTATACATTTTTGAATAATCACTATGGGTGTTGGGAATGGAATGTAACATAAACTTAGAAGCTTTATACAAAAAATCTATTTTATAAGGATGAGTTCTTATAAATCTATACCTTTTGGTGGAATATGGTGGTAATTCCACAAACTCAAAGGGTAAAACTTTAGCACCAGACCTATTGGTCACCTTTGGCATGGAAAATGGGAACTGATCATCAACCAAAGAGATGAATTTTTCAATGAAGTCACTAGGTACTGAATATAGATGTTCTTTCTCTTCAATAATGCTAAGATCGGCACCAATCTTAAAAAATATTTTGTGACTTAGAGGTCCCACTAGGCGTGCCAAAAACTATTGATTCTTGGATTTAAACCCTTGATGAGATGCTCATCTCTCCTCATCCAAGAGTCAAAATGGAATCATTTCTCTTATTATGGATGATAATTTCATTGAGATGAATCTCTAGATTAGGGGCTAGCTCCCATTGATGCACCTTTAAATCTCTCTCTAATATATCGATTATGTATGAAAAGAGTTCAATAAAACAACTAAGAAAACAAGTGGTGATGAACCAATATTTTATATCCTCTCAATTGACTAAAACCACTACTTTAAAGACAAAATAAGGTGTTTTATTACATAGGGCTCATAACTCAAGAACCATTAATACATTAATATTTCATATGCTGGATTCAATAAGGTATATGATTCTTAAGAAGTAAATTAATGACCCAAATAAATATAAAATCATGAATCACTTTTAAGATATCTCTACACTTAGAAAAGAATACTAGAAAATACCTATAACAATCTCCTTTTAATAAATTCGTAGACCATTAAGGGTACAAGCTAGAAAAGATAATCTTTCACTAGAGTAAACCAAAAATGAATTAATCATTACTAAATATTATATAATATGAGAGGAGATCACATTTTTATATCTCTTCAAGAGTTCTTCAAGTACAAATCTAGCTAGAGTTTCCCCAATAACCAATGGAGGATGCTAAATGAACCAAGAGAATGCATATATATAGCCTTGAGAGGAAGATAAGTCAAAGGAAGTCCAAGGGTCACTTGGACATGTGTCATCTTCAAAGAATCAATTACATTTTCATGGGAGAGAAGTGGGCGAGCTATGCCATGTCACTAAATGGATCAGTTACAATTGAACCAAAATCATTAGTTATATTTGTTATAACTGAACCAAAGCCTTAGTTATATTTTGCCATTTTTTATCTCTTATATTCACCTTTAGGTTCCTAATGAGCCTTTTATTTTTAAATCCAATAGATATTTCATGAAGTCTAAAATTGACATTTTGTGGGCCATCACTCCAAGCATTTTCTTCAGACTTTTTATCTCGACCCATTTGTTTCCTTTGTATCAGACAAGTTTTTTGAAATAATACATTCCTTCAAAAATTCTATTTAGACCTTTGAAATGTTACTTTGGTATTTTTTATGTGGACTTTCATCTTTTGGAAATGACCTTTTGAAAGGAAAACATACCCTTCATATTTTTAAAAATCATCCACCTTCTTATGGAAACAATCTTTCAAACTTTTTGAAAATGTCCCTTCAAGAAAGTTGAAATGCCCTTTGGACTTTCTAAAAAGTACCTTTCAGCCTTTGGAAATAACCTTCAAAAAAATTGGAATGTGCTTTAAAAAGGTTACAAGTGATCCTTTAGCTTGAAAAGGTCCTTCACAAAAGTTACAAGTGTCCTTCGAAAAAGTTGCTTGGACAATTTTCCTGACAAAAGATACCCTTCAGAAAAATGAAACATATCCTTTGGAAAAATGAAAAACACCATTTAGAAAAGTTGAAACATATCCTTTAGAAAATTTGAAAGTGTCGTTTTTGGTTTGAAAGATATATTTCAAAAAAATGACAATGTACCTTTAGAAAAATTGCATGGAAAATTTGTCTAAAAGAATTCAGCACTTTGTCTTTAGGAGATTTGTCTCAGACAAATTGTTTGAAATAATTTGTTACTTGGCCAAATGAAAAGTCTAAAATAAATACACTTAAGGAAAAATCTTTAGACAAAAGGTTTGAAAGTATTTGGCAAAGGCTTAGAACAAAAACATGAAAGAATTTGGCAAAGGCTTAGTAAATACCAAAAATGAACTTTTTGAAAGGAATATACTTGTACATTTATTGTGGGCTTTGTAAAAGAACACTTCTTTTGAAGAAAATATAATTATTGAACCTAGCCAAAGGTATAGACTCAGATGATTTTTTGCAAATAGGGGTGCCCAATTTAGGCCTAAAGGGCCAAAATTTGATCAACAAGTACCTCTGATTACACCATTCTAAGAAGAATCCTTTATAAACAAAGTTTTGATGGCATCCTTCTCCATTATATCCATATTCATGAAGCTTCTCATGCCATCAAGGAAGTCTGTGATGGAATTTATGGGGGACACTTTAGTGTCCTAGCTGTCACCAAGTGTATTTTTTACCTAGGCTACTATTGGTCCACACTTAGTCAAGACTATTGTGACTATGTCAAGAAATGCATTAAGTTTTAAAAACATGTCAAAATTCATCACACACCTCCCTATGGTCTTCAAGTATATCAATATTATTATCCTTTCTCAAAATGGGACCTTGATCTTATTGGGGAAATCAACCCCCATTCTTCTCAATGACATCGATATATCATCACTTCTATGGAATATTTCACCAAATGGGTGGAAGCCATCCTACTTAAATAAACCAAAGTTAAAAAAATCATTGATTTCATCAACCACCACATCATATGTTACTTTGGTGTCCCCCATAAAATCATCACTGATAATAGCAAGTCCTTTAAAAATAAGAAAGTCTAAGAGCTTTGTGATGCTTTTGGCATCAATTTAAGCTTATCATCCACAAGCCAATGGATAGGTAGAAGCTTCCAATAAAACCCTCATAAAAATGCTCATAAAGGTGGTTAGTGTTATTAGTTGGGATTGGCCACTCCATATCTCTTTCACTCTATGGACCTATAGCACTAGTATCTGAACCATTATGGGTGGCACACCTCTCAACCTCATCTTTGGAGTTGAGGCAGTCTTGCCTCTTGAAGTCCAAATTCCATCACTTCACATATACTTACATGAAATCCTCTTTAAAAGTGACTATTGTCAATAATTCCTTGTGCACTTAGAACTTATTGATGAGCATCACCTTGCCACACTCAATCATCTTCATGTCTATCAAGAGCAAATCAAGCGTGTATATAACAAACATTTGAAAGAGAGATAATTCAACACTAGAGATCTCATCCTTAAATAAAATCAAAATGTAAATAACATGAATAAGACCAAGAAAGGCAAGTTAAATTTTAATTAGATAATACCCTACATTATAACCCATAAGTATGGATTTGGTGCTTACCATTTGTCCTCTCTCAAAGGAAAACAAGAAGTTGAGGCTATCAATGCTTTGTATATATGTCCTTTCTATTTTTAAACAGGATCATACTCACTTTTGTGTCTAAATTAATCTTGTCCCTTGGTTATTGATAATTTTACTCCCTCTCACCTAAATTTATTTTATCCTTGGGGAAAAATTAACTACAACATATAACTATGTGATTCATCTGTCACATATAAAACCTAATCCTAAGTATGGGTACCTCAAATCTACCCATAACATGGTTGTCATGGGTAATTTTTATCTTTTAAAAAATGGAATCCCATAATCAATTTTTTCTCAACCCATCCCTTTCATTTACCAATAACATTTTATGCTAAATTATTGCCTCCATATGGGTAAACCTTTAAGCCTAAGTAGACTAGTCCATGTTTAAATTCACATTCAAAATTGTAGCATTACAGACTTCTCCCTTAAAGGAAAGTTGCCTAATAATTTAAATTTGTTTAGAAATAGACTAATCCCTTAAAGGATAGCTATAAAAAATCAAATTTTAGACCACTCCCTTGAATAATGGATAAGTAATAATCATTTGAAGCTTTCCACATTGATCAACTTTAACAACTTACTAAAATATCACAAGTAATAAACAAAACTCTATCAAAATCTAAATAAGTAAGCCATAATCAGCTCTTATAAGGGCCATTTGTAGAGTTAATGTATCAATCAATATAAAGTATATTCCATCATGCCACAATTAGCACTTATACATGGAATTGATAAACTTCTCACATTGATCAGTCTTCATAATAAGGCATGGACTTGTCTACTACAACTCTTTGGTCACCTATAGAAAGGGCATGCTAACCCACATCAAGATACCACTTAACATTCACACTTATACCTATCATCCACATTTAATTCCCTCATCCTTGAACTCAAAGGAATATGAGCTTACTTGATACAAAGTGATCAAGATGCCCTTGTTCTCAATCAAAGCATGCTCCCGCAAAGTACTCAATGGGCTTGTGTTCACTAAGTCAATATAACTATGGTTTCTTATTTTTTAGTTCTTACTAATTAGAGCAACATGCCTCTTCCTTAACCATTTCCTAGGACATGTGAACATGTGTGTCTTTATTTGTTTGATTTCAACATGACCACAATAATCTTACACTCTCTCATACCATAACATCAAAACAATCACATCATACCAATACCAATCCCCAAAATATTATCATATCAAGCCAAACCTATCCACTATGCTATCCCATCATACCAATAAAACATTTTTATATGTCTCAATACATCACCTAAAATATCATCACATCTATTATTTAATCTATCTTAAATTATACATTGTATAGTCTAGTCACCACACTATCATCATCATGCCTCAACTAGCCAATCAACATAAACATAATCATACCGAACCTCATCACATGATGATGTGATCATCAAAGACATCATGCCCATCATACACACATATCAACATAAACATCATAATTAACATAATGATCATAGCATCATCATCATACCTAGACTAATAGATCATAAACAACATAGGCATAAACCATAATCATGATTCCAATCATCAAAATAAAAACATCATAATTCTCATAAACATAATCAAAGACATCATCATAATCATAAACCACATAAGCATACACAATCTACATGATCAACATGAGCATGAACATCATCATAAATATAATCATAAACATCATCATATTATAAAATGATACATGTTAAAATGTATGTCTCTCTCATAGATACATCTCACATCATCAACACACTGGTTGGTATTAAAATGTGTATAAAAAATATACATCATACACATATCATATCTCAAGGCCCTGAGGTGCAAAAACTAGAACCACCTACACCTGCCCCACTATCTAGTGGTGGACTCTTTGATATACCTACCTATACTAAAGTTGATGCCACTGACCTGGTGTAGCTACTATTAGACCCCCATTTAGGCTAGCCTTATACTCCCCATATCTCATTGCATCTGTAATATATGCTATCACCATAGCCTCATAGTATCTAAGCTCCTTCATAGTGGCCAGATATTATGTCCTTATAATTGAGTCCATCGGTCCTCCTCTTGCTATGGTTACCCCACCTCTCTATCTCAAAGAGTCCCTCTTTTGCATGACCACCCCAATAGTGGCTCTCATCTAATCTTGCTCACATGTTAGAGTGGAAACTTGCCCCTATAATTCAACTATCTATGCCTACAATACTATCACCTATCCCTATAAACTTATCACCTAGGCCTATATCACTATAAGGGCTATTATTGTTTGGTCATCTGGTCTTCCACCCTATACCTGTATAAGATCAACATCCATGGGATACTAGCCCCCATCTCCCCATCTAAAATCTATGGATACATACCTAGCTTGATATCATCTCATGTATCCATCAGTAAGTCCCACATAATTTATGGGAGATCTCATTAGAAGCTCCTCATAATCTAACATAATAGTATATGATTGCATCTCTAGAGGTGGGTACTCTACATCCTCCCTCCTATGATGAGGAACATCTGGTGGTATATCATATGCTAGCCTAAACTACCTCTAGAATCAATCTATTGGGATGCACTTAGTTTCTCCATAACATCTCTCATAAACTCACTGCCAACTTTGTAATGATAAAGTGTGGTACCCATAACCAATCTTGAGGGGCCAACTCACATAAGGCCTCCATATATTTTTTACTACCACCAAGACCTAAAGGGCATCTTAAACCAATATATATCTTTAGATCCACCACTAACTGTTTAAAGTGCATAATCACCTCTCCACCTCATGAAACCAACCCTATAATAAGTTAGTGCATACCCATCCTAAGGTAGCCCATGTGGTCTTATCACCCATATATGTTCATATTCCCAAAAATGAAGTACAAAGTCAACACTGATCTCATATCATCTCCATGATATGAAGGGCCAAATCTCTCTATATATCTACACCATCAATACTAGAGCCCATCTAAAAACCATCCTCCTTAGAAGCATCTATATCAACACTCCCAAAAACAAACATGGAAACCAATCACTACTCAAATTTGACACCATGAAACAAGATATAACAATCATCATGGTTAAAATAAATATATCTTATGGGGCCATTTGGCATAATGGCTCATCTGATACTCCACTAGTATGGTATCTGGATTGGGTCCGATCAGCTTCATAGATTAGATCCATTAAGTAATCCCACTCATCACTCACAATATAGTATATTTAATCCCATCAAACTAGAAACTAATTAGTCCTATGGACATTCTATTGTAGTATTAACATCTCCCCAGTTGATAATAATAAAGTGTTTATGGAAAGATCCCATCTCTTTATGAGTGCCACAATTATCACTGCATCTTATGGTGGGTGCTAGTAGTGCCTCATGCCCCCTAAGACAACCTCCTCCATTTGCTACCACTCAACATCTATCATCCCATCTCAAAAATCCACAAATATCATATGGACTCAGTCCCTCATCTAGATCTGATCATAGGATGACAAAATAATCACATTAGTGTTAACCTCTAATACTTAACACAAACTCTCAATCTTTTTACCCACTTTAGCCTCCAACTTCTTCCTATTCTACACTCTTTCACCTTTACAAATACTTCTATACTTTCTAAATACTTAAATTTAACACCCTTTTACTCTTAACACTAAAACATCCCCTTCACCTCACATAAACCTGACAATACTTCTCAAAACACTTTTCCACTTCTTAAACATTTAAAACCCTTCTACATATTTTAAACATTCAACACTTTTCTCTCTTACCATTTTACCCTATTTTCACCCTTTTTTTAATCAATTGTCAATGGTTTATGGAATAGTTGATGGTCTTTAGGCCCCTTTTCTCCCTAGGGTCAACCATCAGTGGTTAGGTTAAACCACTGATAGTCAATATGTGTGACCACTGGTGGTGAAACCCTACCACTTGGACTTCCTAAAACTAACCCACATTTGACTCTACTACACAAAAAATACCCTTTATTATTAACCCATTAAACTATTTTTACCTACCCAACCCAAGAATTTCATTTTTCCCCACCATTTTACATAATTTTATCAAGACCTAGGTTTAGGGCATCTTGGCCCAGGACTATTGATTACCTACACCTCCCTCTACTAGTAATTTTATAGCCATCATCCTCTATCCTTTAATTATACCTACTCTACCAATTTTAAAACGTGACCTACCTCATTATGTGATTGATGGCATGGTCAGATCCCTCATACCACTACTTGGCTACATCTTCATCCTCCCTCTATCTATCAAACACTCTCTCTCACACACTAACCCATTCAACCACCTCCACCTTAGCACTCTTTCCCCTTCAATTTATCAAGATCACCTAATCACCAGAGAGAAATCATCTAGAGTCAAAATGGTAAACAAGATTTTCCCTTTTTACTTTTTATCATTCAAATTTTTAAGGTTTTACCTTAACCATCGATGGTTAGGGTGACCATTGATGTTCAACCCTAAGGGTAACCATAACCATCAATAGTTAGGTCCCTTACTCTTATACCTACTTTTATAACACAACCACTCTCACACACCCACCTTAGCTAGAACTAAATTTGGCCTAAATTTTCTCTTGAACTCTTTATCCATGAAACTATGTAAACAACGTCCAATCATCTACTGTAGTTAGAGTTATATCAACCACCCCTCACACTATGTCTCCCTTAACATTAGTTATTTTTTAATCAATCTCTTCACATATTATGTGATGAATTTGCATGGTTTGTTGACCATATTGATTAATTTTTCCAAGTTGTCCATTTTGAACTTTGCACTACCTCATGCACAACCATACCAATTATGTTATTTCATGGGAGAACTTCCTAACTTAGATACCTGCTACCAACACTAACCTTGTCTAGATCCCTTGATAGGCATAACCTGATCAGTTATGACCAATGTTATAGATCAATTACCCTCTCTTATCCCTCTAAATCCCACCCTTATTTTACAACCTTGGTAATTTTAGTCTTTGCACAATCTTGACTATTTATCTTAATCACATTTTTTGCATAGGTTCACATCTTGAATTCCCTAAATTTTTATGTCACCCACCTTATGAACACCCATATTCCATTTATTAAACCCTGACCTAATTTTGTTTTCACCTCAATTATCTCTCAATTTGAGGGGGAGTACCTCCTTCCATACTCAAGGCAACCAGACCTAGACCTTGATTAGCCTCATATTTTGTTCTGCAACTTGCTTAAAGCTACAAAATAAAAAGGGGTAAAATGTAGACAAAATAGGAAAGGACAAAATAGGAAAGGACATTTTTTCTTATGAAGGGTCACCACATGAATTTTGAAATGCAAGGATATAAAGGGTCATGAAAGTTTGGCACCATTTTCCATGAGGATTGAAGGGTCACAAAGGGGGAAGGCCAAAGGTCATTTGGAAAGCTATAAATAAAGGCTTGAGAAGCCATTTGTAATGTTTGAGATAGAGTTTGATTTGATATAGTAATATATAGCTTAGAAGAGTAATGAGAGAGATGAGTATGATTTGTATTTATTATATCTAGCTTTAAAGAGCAAAGGTGAGAGAGGAAAGAGATATTGTAATTAACTATCATTTGTTTAGATAACAATATTTAGAGAAAGTTGTGTGGTATACACAAAGGGGTTGGTGCTCCTATGGGTTGGTGCTCATGAATTATTGCTATGTTGGTGCTTAACAAAGGGGTTGGTGCTCCTATGGGTTGGTGCTCATCAATTATTTCTATGTTGGTGCACAATAAAGGGGTTAGTGATCCTATGGATTGGTGCTCATGTATTATTATTGTGTTGGTGATTAGCAAAGGGGTTAGTGCTCACAAATAGTTGTTGTGTTGGTGATCATCAAAGGGATTGGTGATCTTGCAAGTTGGTGCTTTCAAATATTATTTTTTGAGTTGGTGCTCATTCATATACTTGAGATTGTTTTCCATGGTTTTTCCCACATTGTGTTTCCATGTTAAATTTGGTATCTCTCTCTATCTTGTGTGGTGTTTAATATTTTAGTTTTATTGCATATCTTGAATGTATGTTAAAGTGGAATTTGATTAAGGGAAATTTTTATAAGATATATGATATATTGATTCACCCCCCTCTCAGTATATCCTATGATTAACAATTGGTATCGGAGCAAGTTCCTTTTGAAAAAGTTTTACAATGTGAAGGTAGATCGAGAAAGCACAGGATGGCCATACATGAAGATGCCTCTGCAAGTAAAAGGATAGATGATCAAGAAGAATAAGAGGATGAAGCTAAAGTGAATCTAGAAGGAGAACTCAATTTTACCTTAGAAGAGTTAAAAGATGTTGAAAAGAAAAATCAAAGATTGAAGCACCATATTGAGAAAAATGAAAAGGAGTCAAAGGAAATAATTGAAGATCTACAAGAACATTTTGAAGAAGACAAGAAGAATGAATAAGATATAATGGCACAATTGAAAATAGTAAGAAAATAATGTGAAAGGTATGTTATTGAAATTGCTTCTTTAAAATCAGATCTTGATAAAACAAATAAAACAATCAATGATAGAGCAACCAATGATTTAATATTTAAGAATAGTACTAATATGTTGAATAAGATATTAGAAATCCAAAAGGCAATATCAAATAAGACAAGTATCATATTTGAAAAGAAAAAGAGCTATGTTGAATCCCTTATAAAAGAGGAAACAAAGAGGGAAGAAGTGAAGAATATAGAGGACATCTCAAACAAAGAACACTGGAGGGAACAAAGCTACAAAAGGTAATCAGGTCATAGATACACAAATAGGTCCTATTTTTATGGTTATTATTTTTATTTTAATGGATATGGTCACAAGAAATTAGAATGTATAAAAAGATCTAATAGTCTGAGAAATAAGGAAAAGGAAAGTCATGTAGAGTCAAGCAGAAGCTACAACTCTTTTGCTCCTCTATCAAGCTTTGATGAAGAGGCCATAATTTGTTACAAGTGTAACAACTTCAGACACATAACTTGGTACTATATAAGTTTTTTTGAGTTAGTCAAGAAGGACTAGATTTTTAAGGCTCCATTCATCAAGAAAAAGGTTCAGACATGGTAGAAGAAACAACCTAAAGATTCTATATTAGTTCAAACAGTTTTGCATGCAAGAAATGAAGAAAAGCCATGGTTCATTAATAGTATATGTTTGAGGTACATGATAAGAGACAAGATCAATTTCATAACCTTGAAGAAGATCAATGGTGGCATAGTGAAATTTGGAGACAATACTACTACTAGAATTGTTGAAAAAGGTACACTAAGTTTGGATAATGGTAGAACTAAAATTGAAAATGTTTTATATGTAGAAGGTCTTAAGCATAATATTTTGAGTGTAAGTCACATGTGTGATCAGGGGCACACACTAAATTTTTATGCATAAGGTTATGAAATTATAATAAAATATTTAGATGTATTGGTTACAGATGCTCAGAGAATAAGAAATAACTTGTATATGATATCAGACATCAAAGGTCAAAGATCTTGTTTGAGTCAGATTGAAGAAAGTTGGACATGGCATAGGAGAATGGGGCACATAAATTTTGACAATCTTGTTAAACTCAACAAAAATAAAGTAGTCATAAATCTTCTAAAGATTACAAAGCCATCTGATATGCTTTATGGACCTTGTTAGCTTGGGAAGTAGGCTAGAAGGCGATTCAAAACAAATGAGTACTCGACCACTGAGATGCTAGAGCTTGTTCACACTGACCTATATGGACCTATGAGGACTCAAAGAAATCAAGGTGATAAATATTTCATGTTGATTATTGATGATTTTTCACATATGACTTGCGTAATGTTTTTAAAGAAAAAATCAGAAGCTTTTAGACATTTCAAAGCATTCAAAGCATTAGTTGAGATTGAAACTAGTTTGAAGATTAAGTGTTTAATATCAAAGCAAGGAGGAGAATTCATGTCAGACTAATTTATTGAGTTTTGTGAAGATCATGGAATAAAGAGAAATTATTCAATAACTAGAACTCCACAACAAAATGGAGCAGTTGAATGGAAAAAAAGAATAGTTCAGGAAATGGTGAGGACAATGCTAAATGAATCCAAGATAGCAGATAAATATTGGAGAGAGGAAGTTGGTACATTAGTGCATATTCAGAATAGAGCATTACTAAGAGTCAATATTGACAACACTCCTTATGAGTTATGGAGAGACAAACCAACAAAATTTGAGTATTTTAGAGTTTTTTGGTAGTAAATGCTTCATAAAGATAACTAATGAAAAACTTGGTAAGTTTGAATCTAGAGTAGATGAAGGTATATTTCTTGATTATTTTTGCAAAAGTAAAAATTATATATGTTATAAAAAAGAACCAAGAATTTTTTTGAAAGTGTAAGTGTCAAGATAGAAGAAGATGGAACACAAAGAATCAATGATCTAGTAGACATTCCTGAAATCATTGAAGAAGAAGGCTTTGAAGAATCAGATGAAGATGAGGAGAAGGAGAAAAAGGGCACCAAAACTTCATCCAAATATGTTCATAGAAATCATAATGAAAGTGACATCATCAGGGACATAAATGAAGGAATTCACACTAGAAGAATTATGGTAAGTTAATCTGAACAAGTTAATTTCTCTTTGTTATCTAAAATTCAGCCTAGAAATTTTTTAGAAGCTAGACATGATGAGCATTGGGTTAAGGATATGGATGAAGAATTAAATCAAATAGAAAAGAATGATACTTGGGAATTAGTGCCTAAACCAAAAGATCACAATGTGATAAGAAAAAAATGGGTTTATAGAAATAAGTTGAATGAAAATGGAAAAGTGACCAAAAATAAAGCAAGATTAGTTTGTAAAGGATATGCTCAAATTGAGGAAATAAATTTTGAAGAAGCTTTTACAATAGTGGTAAGGATAGAGGCTATTAGAATGTTTCTTACATATGCAGTGTTTAAAACTTTAAAAGTGTTTTAGGTGGATGTCAAATCTACCTTTCTAAATGGGAATCTTGAAGAAGAGGTCTACGTTGAACAGCTTGAGGGATTTATTCTCTCAAATATTAGTAACCATGTATGCAGATTAAAGAAAGCATTGTATGGATTAAAACAAGCTCCCAACGCTTGGTATGCAAGACTTGATAAGTACCTTCAAGATCAAGGATTCAAGAGAGGATTTGTTGGTAGTAATCTTTACATCAAAATAGAAGGTGAGCATCAATTGATTGTTGTGGTATATGTTGATGATATCATTTTTAGAGGAAATATTGAAAAGATGACAAAATAATTTTCTGATAGAATGCAAAAATAATTTGAGATCTTTATGCTTGGAGAATTATCATTTTTCTTATGATTTCAAATATTTCAATCAAATAAAAGTATTTTCATATCTCAAACTAAATATGCCAAGGAAATTTTGAAGAAATTTGGTTTTGAGGATTTTGCACCAATTAACACACCTATGTGTATAGGAAATAAGGTGAGCAAGGATGAAGATTCACCTATTACAGATCAATCTTTGTATAGATCTATGATTGGTAGTATTTTATATTTGACAACATTGAGGCTAGACATCATGCATGTAGTAGGTATGGTTACATGATATCAGTCATCTCCAAAAGATAGTCATGTTTAGTTGGTGAAGAGAATATTTAGATATATCAATGGGACATTGGATTATGGATTATGGTATCCCACAGGTAGAGATTTCACTTTGTTTGTTTATATAGATTTAGATTGGGTAGGGTGTTTGGATGATAGAAAGAGTACAAGTGAAGGAAATTTATTCCTTGGTGATAGCTTAGTATCATGGCTAAGCAAAAAGCAAAATTTAGTATCACTTTTTACATCTGAAGTAAAATATATTGCAGTAGTATTGTGTTATAATCAAGTGCTTTGGATGAAGAAAACTTTGGAATATATCAAGGTAAATTATGATGAACATATTTCAATTTTTTGTGATAACACAAGTTCTATAAATATTTCAAAGAATCTAGTAATGCATTCAAGAAAAAAATATATTCCCATTAGATATCACTTCTTGAGAGAGTAGGTTATATATCAACATGTTAAGATAGAATATATCAGTACTATAGAGCAAATTGTAGATATTTTCACAAAGGCACTACCAAAATACACATTTGAATATCTATGAGAGAAGTTGGGAGTAATTTCTATTACTTCCTACCATTAAGGTTTAGCATTAGTTGAGGGGGAGCTAAGTGTTAGCTCCAGGTAGGCCCTTTGCCATTGATGTCAAAGGGGGAGAATAAAAGTTATAGGTACAAGTGCAGAAATAGGTACAGGTTACTAAAATAAGGGGGAGTTATTGTAGGTTTTTTAGATGACAATATGTGTAGGATTCAAGATGTGGCAGTTTTAGGATTGAGGTCGCCATCAATGACAAAGGGGAATATTATTGTAAATATTATCATTGATGTTAAAGGTCTAGCATTATTGGTGATAAAGGCCCCATTACATTTAATGATGTTTGTAATAGTTATATCTTGGTTAATATGTGTTATTATTTATTTAATATTAATGAATATATTTTTGGTTGCATATAAGATAAAAGAAGGGCCCATGGAGAAGTCAAAGAGTCATAAGGTAAAGATAAAATAAGAATGGGATGCATTTTCCCATGAAGAGTCATCTTTGGGAATTCAAAGAGTCACCAAGTGAAGATAAAAGAGGAAGGGCACAATTTCTCATGAAGGGACACTTTGAGGAGTACGAAAAGTCACCAAGATAAGGACAAAAGAGGAAAGGACATTTTTTCTAATTAAGGGTCACCACATGACTTTTCAAATATAAGGATACAAAGGGTCATGCAAGTTTGGCACCATTTTTCATGAGGATTGAAGGGTCACAAAGGGGGAAGGCCAAATGTCATTCAGAAAGCTATAAATAAAGGCTTGAGAAGCCATTTGTAATATGTGAGATATATTTTGATTTGATATAGTAATATCTAGCTTAGAAGAGCAATGAGAGAGATAAGTATGATTTTTATTTGTTATATCTAGCTTAGAAGAGCAAAGGTGAGAGAGGAAAGAGATATTGTAATGAACTATCATTTATTGAGATAGAAACATTGAGAGATAGTTGTGTGGTATACATAAAGGGGTTGGTGATCTTGTGGGTTGGTGCTCATGAATTGTTGTTGTGTTGGTGCTCAACAAAGGGGTTGGTGCTCCTGTGGGTTGGTGTTCATGAATTGTTGTTGTGTTGGTGATCAGCAAAGGGGTTGGTGCTCATGAATATTTGTTGTGTTGGTGCTCAACAAAGGGGTTGGTGATCCTACAAGTTGGTACTTGTGAATATTGTTGTTTGATTTAGTGCTCATTCATATCCTTGAGATTGTTCTTCATGGTTTTTTCAATATTGGGTTTCCACATTAAATTTGGTGTCTCTCTATCTTATATCGTGTTTGTTATTTTAGTTTTATTTCATATCTTTAATGTATGTTTAAGTGGAATTTGATTAAGGGAATGTTTTATAAGATATATGATATACTGACTCACCCCCCTCTTAGTATATCCTATGCATAACAAAAACTTCCTCTATTACAATTGGTAACTTTTTCTTATGAAAGGAAAAGAGGAGGAAGTGAAAAAGGATCCACAATCAAGTACTTTGCATTCAAGTTCTCTTGCAGGTATACAACATACTTTCAGATATCTAGTAGTATCATTGGTGACCCAAATCTCATTCAGATCACATTCAAAGGCATGAAGAATCACCACTGTAGCCAAATTACTCTAAGATCCCTTAATCAAGCTTCATCTATCTTACACTTATTTGCTTTAAATTATCCTATTTATGATCTCTTTATATTATAAGAGTTACCAGTAACATATTCCCACCTTTCAACTTTGTAACCAAATCACTGCTTGACCAAATTTCTAATTTTTTACTTTCTATTTTAATCATTCCCTAGATTGACATAGGTAACCACCGATGGTCAAACCCAACTATTGATAGTCACTCAACCATCAATGGTTAGCTCCAATTACTGATGGTTCCCTAACTATCAATGGTTCACTATGGTATACATTTATAGCAAACCATTTTCACCCATTTACCCTAATAAAACTCCATTTTCCATGTTTCCCTCTGATCATAGGATCATTTCTGATTTTTTGAACTAGACCCCGACCACCATAAGATCAAAATTTAATAATTTTATTTAACAAAAAATTTATCATTTATTTTTTTGCATATATTTATTTTCTTATCATTAAATACAAGTACTTTATTTTATAATTTTAGACTTGATTATCATAAAAAGTGGATTGATAGCCTCCCAAAAAGCATTATGCTTCTTGGATCTAGCTCATGCTAGGTAGTCCACTCAACCAACCATCTAAAAAACCCATTTATAGTGTTTATTTTGATTCATAGGTTATTAATTCCTATCCAAAGAGGAGTTACCACCTTCATTTGGATTCATGCATTCATTCTACCAGGTAACCTTTTACACACCCTATTACTAGCTTTCTTTTATTTGCTTTCAAAATTAAGAAATGAGGAAAATAAGCTGCAACAATGTGTTAAACTTAAAAAAAAATCAATGGTGCATGATTAATCTAATTAGAGAGGACACAAGATGATAACATGGTGACCGAAGTCTAACTATGACCATTTGAATTCAAATATTTGAATTTAACAAAGGAAAGTCCATTACCTAGTTTTTGAGCCATAACTTTTGATCTATGCAGAATTTGACCATGGTATAAAAAGATAATTTTAAGAGGACTCCAAGGTGCACGTGTGCACATGCGTGCACGCGCGCACACACACACACATATCTTAAGGTATAATTGTTAGTATAATAAAATATATTGATATCTAAATAAAATTTGATTGTGTGTTTGACTGTGTTCTGTAAGTAACTTGAAAAGGGTAATTGAGCTTGTGTTGATGTTGTTTCAATGTTTCATGATACTTAGATATTAGAGAGTATTTTACACTCTATGAGGACCATATTTGTGTATTTTTTAGATTTGTTCAATCTATAATAAGTATGAACAATACTTAAGAAGTTGACTATATGTTCATTCATGGTGTCCTTATGAACAAGGCTAATGTTTGATTTGATTGAGCCTAAATAAAATAGTGAAATGGTGACTATAAACATTTGAGGAATACTAAGGGTTAATATAGAATAGACCTATGCATTTATAAGTGGTCCTGTGTTTATATTTTTATCATTTTTATGCTAATGGAGTGAATAGGTCTTCATGAGACCTATAAGGGTTAGTTTGGACAAATTGAAAGGGGTTATTTCTTAAGGGTGACCTATGGGTGATATGGCCAACCTATGTGTATGGAACTGAGTTATGTCCTAATGAGATATATGACTTAAGGGTTAAATCATGCCTATTATCTGACCAAGATAGTGATGATCATGATTACTCTATAAATAGTGAAACCAAATATGATGGTTTATAGACTTGAGAATGACTTATGTGTGGAATGTGCATTTGAGATCATAGTGTTATGAAGAAAAGGAAAGGGTGGGTGACCAGTGGATGAGTTGAATATTATAATATATTGAGGAATATTTGTATGACCTATAGGTCATGTTTCTATTGGCATAATAGTGCTCTTGTAGATTGAGTGTGAGTGAAGGTGAAGAGTGATAATCAAAGGTCCATCATTAGGTGTTGAAGACATCAGTTCATAGGTGGATGTGTTCATAGATGTTTTTGTGGTAGATCAACTAGGGGGTTGTAGCTTCCTTGCAAGGTGAAACTTTTTAAAGATCTAGTTGTTGTTGTAGCTCAACTAGATAGGTATTGTAGCACCTTGTGTGATTATAGTCTCATTAAATAAGGGATGGTATTTCCTTGATGAGCTATAGTTGGTCTAAATTGGTTCTTTTTATTATAGTATAGTATTCCAATTTTAGTTTCAATGGGTTTTCTCCCCCAAGAGGGTTTCCCATATATGTCATGTGTTATGTGCTTGATCTTGCATTGCCTTTCTTTCTCATTAATATGAATGATGTGTATGATTCATGAATACTTATGGTAATTTATTAAGAAATTAAAAGGATTAAAATTGAAGTCAAATTTTATAAGCTCACTGATTCACCCCTTCTCTTAGTGATTTTACCTTTAACAATAATGAAATGGGTAGCGTAATGACACCCTTTTCAAACAAGCAACACACATAAACAAAGGTTTGGTAAAAGACTAAGGAAAAATATGTGATGTCAAATGAAAGGCATAATGCCTCTTTCAAACAAAGGAGTGGTGTAAAAAAATACTCATTTTTGATTTGGTATGACAAATAAATAATTTTGACTCAATACCATGTAAGTAAAAAGGACAAAAATGATAAAAACACCCAAGTGTAACATCTTAAATCCTAAATTGACAAGGTTGCATTGTATTATTAAATTTTGTCTATATACTTGTTATTGAGAGGATTTTAATTTGTTAATACAAAAAATAAAAGTACTTAAAAAATAGGGTTTTTAAGCCTCCTCTTCTCTTAAGATTTCTTATAGTGACATGGAAATTTAGGCTACTTTCCCCACATCAATAATATGTTTGTGGCAAGTAGGGTTATGTAAACTATCATTTTTTGTTCATTTATAAATGGTCCCATATGTGTGGTTAACACTAGGGCATAATCACATCATTTTGATCCACATCAACTATCTTGTTATGAACATGTATTATCCTCTTCATAACCACTACATTCATCAATTGCTTAGTGTATTGATATGTCAAAGTTTTCCCTATATTTAAAGGTTGAGTGCCACTAACAAAACTTGTTTTAACTACTCAAAACAAGTATCCCTTTGGGTCAGCCTAAATTTATGTACCCCATTATAGAGTGGGGTTGAAAGATGCTAGGAGATGAATTCTTGGATCAACACTTCCCTAGAGAACTTATGAGGAGGTGATGAACTCCTTCTCACAAGCCAAAATGCATGAAGTAAAGATAAGTGGAAGAACTTGAGGGTCATATTTGGGTCACCCAAATCATATGAATTTTGGGGAGGGACTTAGTGAATTTCCTTCCATGATTTTGGACCAAAGTGATAAAGGAAAAGAGTGAGCATTTTTGGTCACCTGAGTTACCTAAAGAGGATGGGGTGAGAGCATACCTGTGACACTCATCTCAATAAAAAAACACTTTCAATAAATAAGAATAAAAATTAAACTCTTATGAGAATTTAACTAAAGTGAAAGTTCATTTTATGGAACCAAAATGAAGTTTGTTATGAATTTTGAGCCCCTCGGTGTTTGTTGTTGAAAACTTTAAAAGATGAAAATGAGTTAAGCAAAAATATTTTTAAAACACCAATTCAAAATGTGAAATTTTTAATGTAGAACATTTTAAATGTCTTATTTTGGCCTTTGGGTGCTTTAAAACACATTAGGGGTCCTTGTGCTTATTGTTCCCAAAATCTATCACTCTTTTTTGGGCACAACATATCAACTATTTTGGTCCTATAGGCCAAAATTCACTCTTCCCTTCTCAAAGAATGTTCTGAGCATCCAAGTTCTTTAATTATTTAAGCTTTTTTAGCTAAGGGACTCGCAAGTTACAACAACTTCAATAGGCGAGCTCTCGTAAAGAAACAAGTTCCCAACACTTAGGCAATTTCAAGGTTGGTTCAACATCGAGGTTCAACCAAAAGGTCCATTGGTAGGCTTCAATCAAAATATTAAACCATTGAACCTTGAACCAAAAGGTTCAAAGATTAAACAGGTTCAAAGGTTCAACGACATCGATAGACTTAAAAGAGTTAAGTGCTTTGGCAAGTTCAAAGTTCAACTGCTTCGGAAAGTTCAATGGCTTTGAAGGACTTAATGAAAAGAAGACTTCAAAGAAGAAAGATTGAACCATTGAACCATTAAACCTTAAACCAAATGGTTCAAAGGTTTAAGGTTCAATGAGTTCAATAAAAGTTTAAAGAGGTTGGTTTAAGCAGTTAATTAAATGAGTAAAACACAATATTGAACCATTTAACCGTTGAACCATTATTGGTTTACTCGATCAGTTCAATTGAAAGGTTCAAAGGAATCTCCCAAAGCCTAAAGGACAAGTGCCCTCACAAAGGGTAGGGAACAAAAGGAACAAAAGGATATCTTTCAGAAAGATTTCCTATGGCAAAATTCCATAAGAGAAATCCTTTAGACATTTTGTCTGAAGGAATTCCTTCGAACATTTTGTTTGAAGGAATATTGAAAGGCCTGATAGAAAGTGGCAAAGCTAGATGAAAGATTTCCTTCAGATAATTTTTGAAGGATTTCCTTCAGACATTTTATCTAAAGGATTTGAAGAACAAGGCCACTTGAAGGACCCCAAAGGGCAAGTACCCTTGTGGGGGACTCTTGGCGACCATGAAATGAACCATTCTCAAGGCTCGAAAGGACACCTTCCCTTTAGGGGGTTCCAAAGATAGAAAGCTAAAGGAATTTCAAAGAATTGAGAGACTTAAAAGAATAAAGGATTATGATAAAGAGAATGAACTATTAAACCTTGAACCAAAATGGTTCAAAGGTTCAAAGGTTTAAGGAAGCTTCGAGTGAAGGAAGTGAAATATTCTAGAGACAAGTTCAAAGAGATGGTTCAAATGAAGAGGAAATAAAGCAATTCAACCAAGAAAGTGATTAAACTAAGGAAGCGATTGAACCAAGGAAGCAACTAAACCAAGGAAGCAATTGAACCAAAGAAGCGATAAGACCACCCAAACCATTGAACCATTAAATCGATGCACCTCAAAGGTTTAAAGGTTTAAGGTTAAAATTAGTTCAAGTGACTAAGTGACCATGACACCCCCATGGATGTCAAATTTAGAGTAATGAAATGCCCTTTTATTTTCAAATATGGCATAGAACTTGAAGAACCAAACTTAGCGACCAGCTGAAGAAGAAGCTAAAAGAACTTGTAGAAAGGAAAGGAGATAGCTTGAGAGCTTAGATCATAAAGAAAAGGACAAAATATAGCAAGGAAAGAGGTAACAAGAGAAAAAGATCAAATATATCTATGTAGGAGTTATTCTAGTGGTGGAATAGTCCACCAAGTAGACATCTGAGTGCACTAACATTAAAAAGCACAACCTATTTTTCTCCCTTTGAATAGAAGTGAGTGGATAACCGTATACATATCTAAAGATATACCAGATGACCCATGCTAAGGAGAAGACATTCAAGATGTTTCTATATACCAAAGTTAAGGCTGATGCCTTGTTTTAGCATGGCCCTTTGACATAATTGAAAATGCATTCAAGGCATTAAATGCAACATGGGCCTTTCCATGAAACAAAGTGCCTATTATTTTTTAGTTGCTATATATTGTAATCTCTTATTTTATGAAAAGGAGATATTTTTTTTATCAGAAGAAAACTTTGCCTAAATTGAAAGGCATTATTTAGACTTTGAGCTCAGATTGTTAATCATATTTCGTTATCTGAATGAGAAAGCAAGTGACCTTTTAGATTTTGTGCTAGAATAGCTTATGTTGTTGAGGAAATTTTTCTTATGTCTATTTCCTGAATGCATTCTTGTCCATTTAATTAAATAAGTATAACTAGTGGAAGTAACTAGGAAGGTATCCTGAAGCCAACTATGGAGAGACTTTGTGCTACTACAATTGTCTTTAGTGTGTTTATTTTCTATTTCTATTTAAAGGATCTTGAGATGACTTTATGCCCCCATTGTCCTTCATATTTCAATATTTGGTAGTTGAAGTGGATATTTTTTAATACACCTCATTCTATTGGTTATTATGCCCTATTACATTTACTTATGAGTTACTTTCTAGAAAGAATTCCTACTATTTGTTGTAGACCACTTCTAAAAGAAGAGAAGTGCCTTCAGTGTTTTCACCAAAATTCTCCTATGTCTATGAACATCATCTCTAAAAAAAGAGAGATTGATGGTGATATCCTACCCTGAGTGTTATTTTATACTTATATATATAGTATATAACACCTCATATTTATAGGAAACCTCCCCTTGACGAGAAGAGAGATTTGTCCCCCTTTGATGTGGTAAACCTGCACATTTGGCCAATCAATCTCCTTATGTTGTGGTTGAAACAACCTATTTTTCCCATTAGTTAGCTGGTGACAAAATATTCACCCAACAATTTTTGGAGACTCTGCTGGGGATCATTTGGTGCAGTTTGAAGCCTCAAGCTTCAAATTGAAGTAGTCCCTATCCTCATCCATTTCAATTTTAAATTCTATTAGCTCTGTAATATACAAGAAGCTAGAGATCTAAAGGTATTTTTGACCCTGCATTTAAGTTGGTACAACAAAGTAATTTTGATCTATTTCCTTCACCATCTCACCTTCAATGAACTAGGAGTTATCCTCTTATAAAAGTTAGGTCTCCATTACCAAGAAAAGCATCTATTTCCATTGTTAACAGAGCTTTGTCAATACTTACCCCTCAAGCATTTGTTATCCCTCCATTAGTTAAATAATGGTGGTTCAAGGCCCCTGGGGTAACGCTTTTGGTCCACTCAAACTAACTCCACCTCTACATGAGCTACCTCATAGTTTCAAGAAGAATTTCCCCAAATTCTATGGCAATGAGAGAGTTCATTCTGATGAACCTATTGCAGCCTTCAGCATAGCATGTGATGTGATAGGTGTGGAGTATAAGGATGTAGCAGCCAAGCTATTTGTAAAGACATTACAAGGTATTACTATGTTAGGGTGTGGAGCTAAAAGCTTCACCAAGGAGCATTCATTAGCAGTTTTGGGTCTACACAGACACCAACGTTAGTCAGGAGAGACCGACGTTGGTCAGAAGTAGTTGCAGAGACGCCGACGTCGGTAGAGGGTCAGCTGGTGGCAGTCACAGACAAGTATCAGGAACCGACGTTGGTTACCTGCGTGTCCATAAAGCTATTTCCGTGGACAGAAGCGAGTGTTTGCATGATGAGTTTGAGTTGTAGTCTCAAGCTCGTGTCTCTATTATTGGCGATTCTATTTTTAGAGCCCTTGTTCAAGTGGCTTAACTGCTTGTTGGGTGTGCATGCTCAAGTCTCCTAATTCTATATGTAGAATTAGATCTTCCTAGCTTGTTGTACTTGTTGTAGTTATTATGAATTATTGTAATTCATTGTATGTGAAGAATAGTACAGAATTGAATCAATCCAGGCTTGTTGGAGTTGATTGTTCTTGAGAGAGAGAGCTCTTGAGGAATAGAGATCTAGTGAGAGATCTATACATCTAAGAGAGGTGTGGAAGAAAGAAGTCTCTTCAATTATATTCCTTTTGTAAAGAGTTTGTTAATACAAGTTTTTAGGGTGTTTTTTGTATCTCTTGTTCTTGTTATTATCATTCTAATTACTTGTCAATCTGATTTAATTCTACATTTATTGCTTTCACAATTGTAATCTATTGTTGGATTGATCCCCCAACAAGTGGTATCAGAGCCTTGGTTGCAGGTTCAGAGCTTGATATCCAATAATTGATATCAAAGTTCAGGTTCACTAACAGGTGGTTCAGATCTGTGTAGTGTGTATTGATTACAGGTTCTCACAGGGGTTTCTGCAGGGATTTCTGTTTGAGTGAGAGAAGCAATGGCAGATGAAATTAAATTGAGCATGGAAAAGTTCAATGGCAAAAATTACCAACATTAGAGAATGCAGATAGAGGATTATTTGTATCAGAAAGATCTCTACTTACCATTAGGTGGGGTTGCAAAGAAGCCCAAAGACATGGAGGATGAAGAATGGGAAGTTCTTGACAGAAAGGCTCTGGGGTCTATAAGACTGAGTCTAGCATCCACTGTGATATTTAATTTATCACAGGCAAAGTCTACAGTAGAGTTGATGACTACGTTAGCAAATTTGTATGAAAAACCCTCAGCTTCCAATAAGGTATATCTTATGAAGCAGTTATTTAATTTGCATATGAATGAAGGTGGATCTGTTTCTACTCATCTGAATGATTTTAATGGTATTGTGAATCAATTAAGTTCAGTGAATATAGTGTTTGATGATGAAATAAAAGCTCTTTTAATATTATGTTCTTTGCCTGAAAGCTGGCATGGCTTAGTAATGGCAGTAAGTAATACTGCATCTGCATCAAATATTTTGAAAGTAGAGGATGTTGTTAGTGTTATCTTGAATGAGGAAATACGTAGGAAAAGCATAGAAGAGGCATCTGGGAATGCTTTAAGTTTTGAGAGTAGGGGAAGGCAAAAAGAGAAGAGCAAGAAAGGCAGATCAAGATCCAAATCTAAGGGGAAAGGCAGATCTAAATCCAGGAATGGCAGGAAGCCACAATGCTAGAATTGTGGAAAGATGGGGCACATAAGCAGAGATTGTTGGTCAAAGCCTAAGGAGGACAATCAACATGAAGGAAAGGAAGAAGCCAAGATTGCAGGTATTGCACAAGATGCTTTAATTTTCTCTCTGCATAATAATATAGAATCTTGGGTATTAGATTCTGGTGCATCTTTTCATGCTACCCCTAACAGGGAATATTTCAGTGACTATATCCATGGAGATTTTGGAATAGTGTATCTAGGGGATGACGAGCCCTGTACAATAATTGGCAAAGGTAAAGTGTAGTTGAAGATGCAGAAAGCAACACATGGGTGTTGAGAGACGTGATACATGTTCCTAGCTTGAAGAGAAATTTGATTTCTGTAGGAAAGTTAGGGGATGAGGGTTGTACAGTAACTCTCACAACAGAATCTTGGAAGGTGACCAAGGGTGCACTTGTTATGGCCAGAGGTAAGAGAGAAGGTACTCTCTATTTGTGTAATTGTGTTACTAACAAATCTCTTTCTGTATTATCTACTTCAGATGTGGATGCTAAATTGTGGCACTCAAGGCTTGGCCACATGAGTGAGAAGGGGATGTCAATTCTTAAGTCCAAAGGTATGCTTTCAGATTTAAAAGGCATAGATCTAGAGTTTTTTGAGCATTGTGTATTTGGAAAATAGAAAAGGGTTAGTTTTCTCAAGATTGGGTCTACTAAGAAGAGGCATAAGTTACAGCTTGTTCACACAGACGTGTGGGGACCAACTCAGGTTGCTTCTATTGGAGGATCACAGTACTATGTATCTTTCATAGATGATGCTACAAGGAAGGTATGGATCTACTGTATTAGAAGAAAATCTGATGTATTTGATACTTTTAAAGTTTGGAAAGCTATGGTTGAGAATGAAATAGGTAAAAGATTAAAGTGCCTGAGATCAAACAACGGTGGTGAGTTCTGCAGTAATAAGTTCAGAGATTATTGTTACATGCATGGAATCCGTAGGCAAAGGATGGTTCCAAGGACACCTCAGTAGAATGGTATTGCTGAAAGGATGAACAGGATAATAATGGAGCGTGCAAGATGTATGAGATTGCATGCCAGTTTGCCCTTACAGTTTTGGGCACAAGCTGTTGACACTGTAGTATACCTGATTAACAGAGGACCCTCTACAGCTCTGGATGGTGGTATTCCAGAAGAGGCATGGATAGGTAAAAAGGTTGATCTCTCATATCTCAAAGTTTTTGGTTGTGAAGCCTTTGTGCACATAGATAAGGAAAATAAAAAGAAGCTTGATGCTAAGTCTATGAGATGCACATTTATTGGCTATGGCTCAGATGATTTTGGTTACAAATTGTGGAATCTAGAAACTAACAAGGTAATCAGGAGCCGTGATGTTGTTTTCAATGAAAGAGTGATGTATTGTGATCAGCTAAGGAAGCTGAATCAATTTGAGCAGAGCAATGGTGAATTGGATGAAGTAAAGGTCCAAGATGAGCTCGTGGGAAAAAGAAATAATCACTTGTAGGAAAACACAGAGACCGACGTCGGTAGGGTAGGAACCGGTGTCAGTAGGACAGAAATCGGTGTCAGCCATACAGAGACCGACATCAGCCGTACAGGTATCGAGGTTGGTCAGGCAGAACCGACGTTGGCCAGTAATAGGTCTGCAGGTGATCGAGGTCAGACACTGTCAGAGAATTTGGGTGGACAACATGTTGTGGATGAGTCTCAGACACCCATTAGGAGGTCAAAAAGGGTGAGTAAGCCTCCAATTAGATATTCTCCTTCTTTATTTTATATATTGTTAACTGATGGTGGAGAACCAGAGAGTTTTGAAGAAGAAATATAGGTGGAGTCCAAGAGTCAGTGGGAGCATGGCATGGTTGAGGAGTTGGAATCCTTAAGAGAGAACCCAACATGGGATTTGGTTGAATTGCCAGCTGGTAAGAGAACACTCAAGAACAGATGGACCTACAGGTTGAAAGAAGGTGAGAATGGACAAATGAGATATAAGGCTAGATTGGTAGTGAAAGGATTTGCACAAAAGCCAGGTATCGACTTTGGTGAGATTTTTTCTCCTGTTGTTAAAATGACTTCTATAAGGGTTGTATTGTCTTTGGTTGCTTTCGAGGATTTGCATCTTGAGCAGCTAGATGTTAAGACAGCATTTCTTCATGGAGATTTGGATGAGGAAATTTATATGGAACATCTAGAAGGATTTGAGGTCAAGGGTAAGGACAAGTTTGTGTGCAAATTGAAGAAAAGCTTGTATGGCCTCAAGCAAGCTCCTAGGCAATGGTATTTAAAATTTGACAGGTTTATGACTGAGCATGGCTACAGTAGATGTCAATCAGACCATTGTGTATATTTCAAGAGATTTGATAATAGTAGATATATTATTTTATTTTTGTATGTAGATGACATGCTGGTTGTAGGATCTCACATGCAGGATATCTCAGAGCTTAAGGTAAAATTAGCTCAAACGTTTGCTATGAAGGATTTGGGAGCAGCAAAGAAAATCCTTGGCATGAGCATTAAGAGAGACAGGAAAAATCACAGGTTGATATTGTCTCAAGAAGATTATGTGGACAAGGTGTGAAAACGGTTCAATATGCAGGATGCTAAACCGGTAAGCACACCTTTGGCTGGACATTTTAAGTTGAGTAAAGAACAATGTCCTAACTCTTATGATGAGGTAGAATACATGAGTAAGGCTTCATATTCTTCCGCGGTAGGAAGTTTGATGTATGCAATGGTGTGTACTAGACCGGATATTGCCCAAGCAGTGGGAGTGGTAAGTATATGGCCAATCCAAGTAAGGAACATTGGAAAGCAGTTCAGTGGATCCTTAGATATCTGAGAGGAACCAACAGTAAGCACTTGTGCTATGGAGGTTCAGATACTTCTCTACATGGTTATGTAGATTCAGATATGGTAGGTGATTTGGATGGCAGGAGGAGCACTACAAGTTATGTTTTTACTGTAGGTGGAATGGCGGTTAGCTGGATATCTAAGTTGTAGAAGGTTGTTGCCTTGTCAACTATAGAAGCAGAGTATATTGCAGCCACAGAAGCTAGCAAAGAGATGATATGGATGACACGGTTCATGGATGAGCTCGGTAGGGAGCATGAGAGTTGTAGATTATATAATGACAGTCAAAGTGCAATCCATTTGGCTAAGAATTCAGCCTTTCATTCAAGAATAAAGCACATACAACTAAGGTATCACTTCATACGATAGGTATTGGAAGATGGTAAGTTAAAGCTAGAGAAGATCCATACAGATAGGAATCCTGCTGATATGTTAACCAAGCCAGTTACAAAGGAGAAGTTGAATCTTCATTTAACTTCTATTGGTCTTCATGATTGAGTTGAAGATGGAGGAGCTAGAAGATGTTGCTGCACAGGTACTAGTGCAACTGTTTATCTCCAAGTGGGAGATTGTTAGGGTGTGGAGCTAAAAGCTTCACCAAGGAGCATTCATTAGCAGTTTTGGGTCTACACAGACACCGGTGTCGGTCAGGAGAGACTAACGTTGGTTAGACGTAGTTGCAAAGATGCTGACGTCGACAGAGGGTCAGCCGGCGCGGTCACAGACAAGCAGCAGGAATCGACGTCGGTTACCTGCGTGTCCAGAAAGCTATTTTCGTGGACAGAAGCGAGTGTTTGCATGATGAGTTTGAGTTGTAGTCTCAAGCTCACGTCTCTATTATTGGCAATACTATTTTTAGAGCCCTTGTTCAAGTGGCTTAACTGCTTGTTGGGTGTGCATGCTCAAGTCTCCTAATTCTATATGTAGAATTAGATCTTCCTAGCTTGTTGTACTTGTTGTAGTTATTGTGAATTATTGTAATTCATTGTATGTGAAGAATAGTATATAATTGAATCAATCTAGGCTTGTTAGAGTTGATTGTTCTTGAGAGAGAGAGAGCTCTTGAGGAATAGAGATCTAGTGAGAGATCTATACATCTAAGAGAGGTGTGGAAGAAAGAAGTCTCTTCAATTGTATTCCTTTTGTAAAGAGTTTGTTAATACAAGTTTTCAAGGTGTTTTCTTGTATCTCTTGTTCTTTCTATTATCATTCTAATTACTTGTCAATCTAATTTAATTCCGCGTTTATTGCTTTCACAATTGTAATCTATTGTTGGATTGATCCCCCAACATACTACAGACTAGTCCTACCATCTATAGGCTCAATCTGTGACTAACTAGAACACCCTCAAAGCCAAATTTGAAGCTAGGTTCAAGCCTAAAGAAGATGTGCATGCCCTACTGACCCAACTCACACAAATGAATAAGGAGCCTCATGAACCTATGAGAGATTTCATAGCCAAGTTCAACAAGCTGAGGAACATGATTCTTACAATTTCTTAGCTAACAATTGAGAATCTTAAATGTTTCTTTACCAACTCTCAGCTTCCTAAAGTGAGTTTTTGTTGAGATGTGCTAGCCACATAGACCTTGCTATAGCTCAGAATTTGGCTACTGGGGTGGAAGATGATCTCATCTTGGTGGGGAAGATAAGGAGAGATCCTAATAGAGGTAAATCTTCTTCATCCTCTGAATATCTATCTACAAGCACCATTGATCCAATGGTGCAAAAGTTGGCAAATGAGTTACTAGCTCTCAAGAAGCAAATGGTGCAAAGGATGTCTTTTGCTCCTTTGTACAAAGATATACCAAGGAGAACATTTCCCAATTAGTTGTACCAAGGCAATGCTGCCAAGAATCAAGGGTAGCAAAATCACCTTCCTCCCCTGCATGGGAAGCTTTCCATTAAAGCACCTCCAACCAATTCAATAATTAGATATCTTGAAATAGAACCTGATTTCTCTTTCTAGCTTGAATTAAACCAAGAAGATGATGCTAATCTCTTCACAAAGGGAGAAGAAGAATTAGCTAGTGACTCCAACATTGATTTCCTGTATTACCAGGATGAACTTAGAAGTAAAGGTGAAGCATTTGATGGATCATATGCTATATTCACCCAATCCTAGAACTAGTTAGCCCAGTAAGCTGATAAGAAAAAAATAGAGGAGCATCCTCAACCATTAATTTTAATTGCTAAGCGGGGAACCACTTTTCCTTTTCAATCAAAGGACTCGGTGATCGCTAAAAATGTAAGTACATCAAGTATTCTTTCATCTTCAACTTTAAATTTGTAGACCAGTACCACCCCCCCTAAAAATTAGAAGGATGAACTACCTTCCCCTATTCCTAATTCATTTGAAACATTTGAAATAATCAACCATGTCAAGAAAACCAAAATTCAAATGTCTGAATCTAAATTCCTGCAATCCAAACCTGAGCAGTTGGATAAGTTGGTTCAATATGTAAAGGATAAAGCCATCCCTATAGGACAAGAAATTCCAAAAATAACTTTTGGCCCCCCCAAGAACACATCCACCTAAAATAAACTTGTCATTACTCCTCCAGATGCCCCTGGGAAAATAGAACCATTTTATGTTTCCCTGCTGATAAATGGACACCAGCTGAACAACTACGTAATAGACTCAGGGGTGTCTGATAATGTCATGCCTACCAAAGTGGTAGAATCTCTTAGAATCACACTAACCAAGACCCTTGGGAGATGTTTCTCCATGGAGAATAAATAAGTGCCACTACTGGGACAAATCAAGGATGCCCAATTTGCATTTGTGGCATTCCCAAATAAGAGGATCAAAATGATAGACTTGGTGGCCGACGTCCCAGCCTCATACGTCATCCTTTTTGGGTGAAATTTTTGTAAGGATGTCAATGGTGAATTAAGAATGACCTATCTAAGGTGAGGATCCCTATCAAAGCTATCATGCAAAGGTTTCTCCTTGCAAAAGAGGCAAAATATATTGTCACTCAAACATTAGCCCCTGAAGCCGAAATTCTATTTGAGTCTTCAGGCAGGGGTAATTATTTTTTGTCTACTAAAGATTTTCCTATTATAGTAGATGAAAGTCTTATAGGTGGTGATCTAAAAAATGATTCAAATAAGACATTAAAAGAATTGGTAGGGTGTAGTATAGATGAAAAAGGATCTTCCCTCTCTAATGAAGAAAAATTTGATGGAAGATCAGTTTTTGATGATGTTTGGATCTTAGAATTTGATGGCAACAATTCTTCTACCAGTGTTGGAGCCAAGATTGTGTTGATATCTCCTCAAGGAGATATTTTTCCTACTTCATACAACTTACAGTTTAGCAACACCAATGACACTACCAAGTATGAATCTCTGTTACTTGGGTTGAAGGTTGCTCAAGACAAAGGTGTCAAGTTCCTTCGTGCCAGAGGAAATGCTGAGCTGATGGTTTGTCAGGTGAGGAACCTATGTCAAACCAAGAACAAAATATTACACCATTACCACAATTTGGTATGGGACTATATTGAAAGTTTTGATGCTTTCAATATATCTACAATACCTAAAGAGCTTCATAATCATGAAAATTCATTGGCTATCCCTACAACCTTCATGATTCCTCACCTTGATTTCAAAGATAATAGGTACACTATCAAACTGGTCTTTCAACCAAGTATCCCTAAAAAATGCTAATCATTGATAGGTGATTGATGCTGATAATCAAATCATGTGCTAGACTGAACTAGAAGAGCAACAATCTATGGTAGTGGACCATACTACTAAGTGCCAAAGTAATGAAAAGAAACTCTTTGCCAAGAGAGCAAGGATTTATGGTTTTTAGATTAGAGACCACGTCTTGTCATGGGGCAAGAAGAGAACCAAAAGGAGTGCACAGAAAATGTGATTCCTATTGGAGAGTTCCATTTTCCTATCACCGATTCTAGGGAGAAAATATTTTCTTGCTAGTTTATCAAGATGAAATGCTATTTTCATTACCTCATAGTGGGAAGCATCTGAAGCACTTCAATTCTTGAAGTATTAGATAAGTCTAGTTGTACATTTATATATTTATATAGTCTTTGGCTCTATTTTGTATTATTCATTTTCATTTTTTGGCACCTTTTTTTTTTGGGTAGCATGACTCTATAGCCCAATGGCATACTTGAAGGCACTGGAGATTCTAGTTTCTACTACCTTCAATTATTTTTACAAATGATGGAAGTTCCCTAACTAGAGCCAGCTATTATTCCCAAAATTTGTCACTCATTTTTGGGGACAACTTATCAACTATTTTGGTCCTACAAGACAAAATTCTCTCTTCCCTTCTTAAAAAATGTTCTAAGCATCTAAGGTCTTCAATTATTCAAGATTTTTTAGCTAAGGGACTCGTAGGTTTAACAACTTTAACATGTGAGCTCTCACACAGAAACAAGTTCTCAACACTTAGGCAATTACAAGGTTGGTTCAATGTCAAGGTTCAACCAAAAGGTCCATCGGTAGGCTTCAATCAAAAGATTGAACCATTGAACCATTAAACCTTAAACCAAAAGGTTCAAAGGTTCAATGGGTTTAAAGGTTTAATGACATCAGTAGACTTAAAAGAGTTAAGCTCTTCAGGAAGTTCAAAGTTTAACCACTTCAAAAAGTTCAATGACTTCGAAGGACTTAATGAAAAGAAGACTTTGAAGAAGAAAGATTGAACTATTGAACCATTTAACCTTGAACCAAAATGGTTCAAAGGTTTAAGGTTAAATGAGTTCAATAAAATTTCAAAGCAGTTGGTTCAAGTGGTTAATTGAATAAGTAAAACATAGTATTGAACCATTGAACCATTGTTGGTTCAATCGGTCGATTCAATCAGAAGGTTCAAAGGAGTCTCCCAAAGCCCAAAGGACAAGTGTCCTCATGGAGGGTAGGGAACAAAAGGAATAAAAGGATATATTTTAGAAAGATTTTTCATGGAAAAATTCCACAAGATAAATCCTTTAAACATTTTGTTTGAAGGAATGTTGGAAGGCCCGACAGAAAGCGACAAAGCTAGAGGAAAGATTTCCTTTAGACAAAATGTCTGAAGGATTTCCTTCAGACATTTTTTTCTAAAGGATTTGAAGAACAAGGCCACCCAAAGGACCTTAAAGGGCAAGTACCCTTGTGGGGGACTCTTGGTGACCATGAAATGAACCATTCTCAAGGCCCGAAGGGACACATTTCCTTCAGGGGGTTCCAAAGACAAAAAGGCAAAGGAATTTCAAAGAATCAAGAGACTTAGAAGAACAAATGATTATAAGAAAGAGAATGAACCATTGAATCTTGAACCAAAATAGTTCAAATTTCATTGGTTCAAAGGTTTAAGGAAGCTTCGAGTGAAGGAAGGAAGTGGAAGATTCTAAAGACAAGTTTGAAGAGATGGTTCAACCGAAGAGGAAAGAAAGTGATTGAACCAAGGAAGTGATTAAACCAAGGAAGCGACTGAACCAAGGAAGTGATTAAACTAAAGAAGTGATAGGACTACTTGAACCACTGAACTGATGCACCTCAAAATTTTAAAGGTTTAAGGTTCAAATTAGTTCAAGTGACTAAGTGACCATGATGTCCCCATGGACGTCAAATTCAGAGCAATAAAATGTTTTTTTTATTTTCAAATCTGGCATGGAACCTGAAGAACCAAACTTAGCGACCAATTGAAGAAGAAGCCAAAAGATCCTATAGAAAGGAAAGGAGATAGCCTGAGAGTTTAGATCACAAATAAAAGGACAAAATATAGAGGGAACAAGAGAAAAAAACTAGAAATATCTATGTAGGAGTTATTCTAGTAGGTAAAATAGTCCACCAAGTAGACATCTGAGCGTGCCAACATTAAAAGGCATGGCCTATTTTTCTCCCTTTGAATAAAAGTGAGTGGACATCCATGTACATATCTAAAGATAAACCAGATGACCCATGCTAAGGAGAAGACATTCGAGATGTTTCTATACACCAAAGTCAAGGCCAATGCCCTATTCTAGCATGGCCCTTTGACATAACTAAAAATGCATTCAAGGCATTGAATGTAGCATGGGCCTTTCCATGAAAAAAAGTGCCAATTCTTTCTTGGTTGTTATATATTGTAATCTCTAGTTTATACAAAGGAGATATTTTTGTTATCAAAAGCAAAACTCTACCCAAATTGAAAGGCATTATTGAGACTTTGAACTCAGATTGTTAATCATATGTCATTATCTAAATGAGAAAGCAAGTGACCTTTTAGACTTTGTGTTGGAATAGCTTGTATTGTTGAGGAAATTGTTCTTATGTCTATTTCCTGAATGCGCTCTTGTCCATTTAATTAAATAAGCATAATTAGTGGAAGTAACCAGGAAGGTGTCTTGAAGCCGATTGTGGAGAGACTTTATGCTACCGCAATTATCTTTATTGCATTTATTTTCTATTTCTATTTAAAGGATCTTAGGATGACTGTGTGCCCCCATTGTCCTTCGTATTTCACTCTTTGGTAGTTGAGGTGGATACTTTGCACTACACCTCATTCTATTGGTTATTTCACCCTATTACATTTACTTATTAGTTACTTTCCAGAAAGAATTATTGCTATTTGTTGCAGACCACTTCTAAAAGAAGAGACGTGCCTTCAGTGTTTTCACCAAAATTCTCCTATGTCTGTGAACATCATCTCTAAAAAAAGAGATATGGATGGTGTTATCCTACCCTAAGTGTTATTTTTTGCTTATATATATAGTATATAGCACCTCATTTATAGTATATTTATAGGGAACCTCCCCTTGATGAGAGGAGAGATTTGTCCCCCTTTGATGTGGTAAACTTGCACATTTGGCTGATCAATCTCCTTATGCTATGGTTGAAACAACTTATTTTTCCCATCAGTTAGCTGGTGACAAAATATTCACCCAAAAATGCTTAGAAGCTAATCATGAGTGAATAAATGACTTTTCAATTCTTTCTCTTAGGTTTCAAAAAATTTACATAGAGTGAAAAATTATAGAAACATAGATTAATATCATGACTATTCCTAAAAAAATAGAATAATTATGATAATACCACAACTTTCATGCAAAATAGAGTATTAACACAATATCTCTAGTCTTAACAAAATAATGCAGAAATAATGACAAAATCATAAAACTTAGAGCAATAATACAATTCACCCTATAACATGAAATGGTTAGTGAGTAGATCATGTTGGATTAAAACAATACCATGAAAGTTTTAATAATATCATTAATTTTTTGGTAATATCATGGCTTACAAAGTCATGATATTGTCAATATGGCAACTACAAAGTTGTGATATTGTTAATATTATGAGTTTTCCTTGTTAAACATAAATAATTAGTAAACCATGATAGTTAAGCATAAAAATGTGATAGTTATGAAAATATCATAGAAATAATGACAAAAATTTGATTGTAAAATTAGTGATATTGTTCAATATCATGATTCTAGAGAGTAAGAGTGTGAATGCATAGAGAAACTTTGTGATTTCTATAAAAATATCCTTGAGCCTTCAATTTTCACCTATTTTGATCAATAAGTTTTCATTTTGACATGAAAATTGTTAGGAGGGTGTCCTAAAATTACTTAGGAACAAATTCATGAGGTGAGGGTCTTATAAATCATGCCAACATATGGATAAGGGATATGTAAAGGGGAGGTTAGTCTTGTGTTAATCCAAGAAATAAAAACTCAAATAAACACACTAAAATCCTAACACCTATACCTTAGAAACTAAGGAGAGCATAGGTAAAAATATTGGATATGAAAATACAACTAAAAAATAAAATAACACCTTCTTTTACCTTCCTTGGATCTCCAAATGGCTTCTTGAATGGCTTGTTCAGCTTGCACATCAAGAAGAATTTGACAATGAATCTTGTTTGGTTCCATCTCTCCTTAGAACCTTAGCTTTAATTTTTTGGCTTATGATTTAAGCATGGTAACAATACTTGCAATACATTTAGGCATTATAACACTACACCAAGAGATCTTGTTGATTATATTTATGAATAATAAATTTATACCAAAATATCTTAAAATTTAATAGGCATGGCCTTTTATTTATAGCCTCAAGAATTACCACTCACCCAAGGTGAGTTAAGGTTGAGATTAATATGAAATGGGTTCAAACTAACCCTAGGTGAGCTGATTAAATTTTTTCATTTACTTATGATTTTTAATTATTATTCATGGCTCTAAATTTAGATATTTTGGGATATTTTGAAAGATCTTGACAACTCATAAAGGCAATGTTGAAAAGGATTGATATTTTGATTTTTGGAATTTCCATTTTTAGATATTCATTAATTACAAATGGATAATTCATCTAATAATTTAATATTATTTACTTAGATGATTGATTTTTATTATAATTTTATATATTTTAATATTTGATAATTTTTCAAGTTCCCCACTTAATGGGTCTATAGGCTAAATTGATTGTTGTTATGTCACAAGGTGATTAGGGAAGAATTCATGAGAGGTTATTATTGCATACAAGATAGTATCCCAAATAGGGATGCATGAACACAATTATGATCATTAATGAATTATTCATAGATGAAATTAGGATCTTAAATTATTCTTAGGCTTAATGTGTAATTTTTGGTAAGAATCAATCTGAACTCCGGTTGAAACCTAGTTGTGGCTAAAATTAGGTGTCTACACTTCCATTAAGAGATGTTTTTTACATTATCCTTTCTATTAAACATTATCAACAAGTGATAAACTATAAATTGCATAATATGTAAGTGGTGAAATAATAGGTCACCACTTGTACAACTTTCCCTTCTTGGGGTCTTAAAATCAAAGGCGACATAAACATAATTGCATTTAAAAACATTTCTAAAATTGCGTATTTAATAAATTTGTAAAAAAACATTACACATACATTGAAAGATCATTTTTAAATGAAATAAAATTAATTCCAACATTCATCCATAAAAGAAAAATTATCTTTTTGAGTGATACCATGAAATCACTTCTCATGTTGATTTCATACCACTTTATCCCCCTCTTGGAAGAACACTTTAGCCTATTGACATAATTATCAATTATTATCTAGTTTGAATAACCTTTCTTTATATTTCTCTCTCAATGGAGTGCCTCTTTACTAATCTTTCCAAATGGTACAAGTGGTGGTAATAAAAATGTGCTAACATGAATGTCAACATGAACATGAGAATACAAAATAGAAAATGATTCAACCTATTATAATAGGTTGCTCATAAGGTGCTTCTCAACTTGGATGGTTGATCCATATTCACTATAAATGAATGATATACCTCCACACTATCTCATACACATGGTTAGTTTCCTTCATGCTTATTCAATAATGGAAACCCAAAAAGTGATTTGGAAGTACTACACAAGCATGCTCAATTAAATTTAGCTATGCAAATATTCTATCTATGAAACCAAATAATCTCTTATTGATCTAATTTGGTGGATGCTCCTCTTTGGATTGCTCCCTCTTTATGGGATATTCTATGGATAGGTGGGTTAATTCATGAGTTTCTTCTTCGACTATTGGGGCTTGACCAAATATTTCACATGCTACCTTTTCTTTTACATGGGTTTGAATAACTTCTTTGCTTGTCAGTGATTGTACAACTTCCTTCTTATTGTTATTTGGATAAAGTTATGGACAAATATTATAATATTTATCAACCCAATGGGCACTCAATTTACAATTATAGCAATTATTATTTTTGACTCTCTTAGATAATAATCCCTTCTTACCATTCTCAATATTTTAACTTGGAGAGTGGTATTTACAACAAGTCTCCTTGATCTTGAAGGACATAAAATTATTTAGGATGGATTTATCTTCCAATACATGAAAACATAATGGTTTTTCATTATAAAAAAATAACATGGATATTCATACCAAATTATTTTATGTTATAGGACCATTCTTCTCATAATATAAGAAAATATTGGAATTCTTATTCTTTCCATACATTTTAGGGTTATCCTTTGTGCAAGTATAATGAGGTTAAGATGTGTTACATCCTCTTTTAGGATGTTCATATATCTTTGGAAATGATTTTCATTAATTATAGATATTTTTCCTATGATATAAAGTTTGTCCCTTTCTTGATTATAGCTTGCACTCATCATCATGGAGTGAGAGTGTGGCATCTCCTTGTATGGTTTGTTTATGTAGAGTTAGTGGCTTGGGATATTATTTTGAAGATTTTATTGATTTAAATATATTATATAATTATCCAACTTATCCTTTACCACTAACATATCCAAACCTATATAATGATGTCTTTACTCAACATGTATGGGTTTTTTCATTCCTTGGCCATTTATGCCAAGTCCATTTTCATCAAAACCCATCCTAAATAGCATCTTGGAGCCAATACACTGATTATGATTCTCAAATTCACCAAAATAATAATTTACATCTTGATGGGAAGAAAGATAACATGGTGATATACTTACTAAACATACCTCAATCATGTTTTCTTCATCTGTGGTAGAGTATGGTCTTCTTTGCATAGTAGACTCTTATTTATCCTCCACTCCACCATTATGTAACTTTGACAAAATCTCTCCTTGGTTTACATCTCAAGTCAAAAATATTGAGTGATTACCTTGATAATTTCTCCCTGAAACATCACTCAATATTTTAGGTCTTGTATCTCATCTTCCAAGGGTTGTAATCTTTGTCATAATGTAAAGTTTTCCTCTTATATCTACTAGTTATTATTTCAAGTACCTGAAGACTTTCTCTCTTTAGAAAATTTCCCATAGTTGTACCATTAAAATTAACAAATCCATACTTCCAAACTATAAATTTCAAAAATGGAGGAATCTCCTAAAAAATGGAAAAGGGGTTATCAAACCCTTTGGAAAACCTCTTTGATACCAAACTTGATCCAAAAATGGGTAGTTAATGTAAAATTCTTAGTTTGGGTTGTTATGACCATTTCTCAATTTCTCATATTTTTACATGAAAATTGTATTAAATGATTAACATTAAATATTTAAAAACTAAAATTAAAATAAGCACTGAAGAATAGAGACAAGCCACAAACTGAGTTGATAATGGAATTCACCAAAATTGGGCTAAATCTTTGGGCTCGAAGGTTGAATCAATTGATTAAGATGATGAAAAAATACAATTTATTACATCAAATTATCCCAATAAGGGGATCTCAATCTGAAAACAAGTGTTTAAGTTTGACTTTGGCTATTCTAGGCTATCTCTTCTTTATCTTTCCCAAATCAGGGGATACACAAGTTTGATGTAATGTATTTCAAAGGTCTATGTAATGGATCTTGGCATGTAATTTTTATAAAAACAATATATACATACCAAAAAAAAAATTAATCCTAATATGGGTCATAAAGCTCCATGTAATGTATTTATAAGGTCTATGCAATGGGCTCTTGGACTTCAATGTGCTACTCTTGTTATATCAGACATATAAACTTTGCTTTCTCCTCTTGTTCTCCTTTATATGGGATTAAATCTTACAAGGTTTTAAATCACTCTTTAAATATAATATTGAGCCTTTTATATTGTTTTCAAAACCCTTCATTATGGGTTAAAGACTTATCCATTTTACATAGTATTAGGGATTCAAATTCAATTGGAAAATACCTCATATCCTTTTTTTTCAACAAGAAATCTTAAAATTAAGGTATAAATACAAAGTCTTGCATTTGGTTTTCCAAATATGGAATAGATTATTGTTGGGACTTAAAAATAATCCAAGTGGGGTAAGGGGGTTGATTCCCACTCCAAATCACAAAAATTAACTCATGAGGAGGTTTTTTTCGCACTTTGGATAATGGTTTATCCCACTTTAGTGGGGTTGAAAATCAAAATCTATTTAAGAGATAAACATCATCCCATGTATCTTAGTCATGAGACCATGTATTATATGGAAATTGCATTGGAACTTGTAGAACTCAATGATTTTTTTTAATTTCATGTTTAAGGCTATGATTGGTCCATGTGTTAGGCTATACAGGTCCAGTCAACTAATGATGTTAGAACTATGTTTTTTCCCTTGTTTCCACCTTCAACATGCCATAAATTTTGCCTATGATGTCCATTTGACCTTTTTAAAATTATGTTATAAATATATCAATGAGCTATCTGATGTGTTGATGGATTTGGGAAGATTTAGTACCATCTAATTTGTTTTCTAGTGGAGATCCTCCTAAATCACTTTCATTTGATAGCTTTTATAACAATTAATCTCTTCAAGAATATGTGTGGTCTTATGATAATTTACAATATTTTCATCATAAACTAAGATTTCATTACAATCTTAGTCATCATTATTACTTTGGTGAGTGTGAGCCTACTCCTATAAAATAATATATTCCAATAGTTGGTCTTGAGGATCAATTTTTGATACTAAATGAAGAGACAACTAACTTTAGATATGGTACTAAATAAGATCCTAAATTATTATTTTGTAGTGCATCATTAAAATGTCAGAGTATTAAGGACCAAAAAATTGTCATCCAAATAAATTTAACTAAGAAAAGATAAAGTAAATGTGCACATCATAAGACAAGAATAACATGGGAAAACCTAAATGAGATAAAAACCCACAAAACTTATATATATATATATATATATATATATATAATATGAGAAATAATTTTAAACTACTTAAAATTCTTTTCACCTTAGTTAATTTATTTTATAAAATTTTGAAAGACATTATTACATTTTAATAATTCATAATGTTATATTATCTACAATCTATATTTTCATCAAAGGTAACATATAACTAGTGAATAGTTATAACCGAGTGGTTATACCTTTTCACTTTCACAACTAATTAATTAGTTTTTTACACACATATTTATATGTATAAGGTTATATTATTTCCACAATATAAATCTTAAATACATAATGTAAATAAATAATAAATATAATATTTATTATTTATACTATGGAACAAAGTGGTCCACTAAAGTAACCATAAAAATATTAATGTTCCAACATTCCCCCTTAATGTTTAGTGGGGATACATGCTAATAAATCCTTTTTTAATGAGATTAAAACATTTTTCCTTAATTTTTTAGTGCTAATATATTCCAATATATATTTATCATAAAAGGAATTCTAACATGTTAAATGGATTATCTAAAAAATAATATGTCTAAGCATTAAATTCTCCAACACTCCCTTTTAGTGGAAAAAAACATGCTAATTTACCCTTTTATTTATATAAAAGGTTTTACAATCTATAAACTAGAGTGATAGTTTAGGATAACATGCAAAATAAAAGGTTTTTATAATACATTCCTCATTCCAATAACACCTTTTTACACAAAAGGAATTATAATCCATAAACCAGGTAGAGTGATTTAGACTAGCATGATAGTAGGACTACATCCCATAGTTTCTCGTAGATAAGTTTAAAATAATTTGGAGCCTTTTTATAAAATAAGGACCTCCATTATGAAAAATTTATTTATTACTGTGTACACCATAAACTCACATAGGGGGAATTTACACAAAAAGTCATAGACATTTACTTAATACAATACTTTTACAATATAAAATAAGTATAGAGAGTAAAATAAACACATGACCATTAGGAGGTGACATTATCATGTAAAACCATCCTCAATTACATTTCCTTGAGGCCCAACATTGTATTAAACTTGTAAAAAATTATAGTACATAATAATATTTATAATATAATACACCTATCATTGAGTATTTTTACATTTTATTATTTCATCTCTTTTAATAATAATTACCCACACCTTAGGGTATTTTATCTACCATTATTTATCTAATTTAAATTTAAATCACTTTTTTCACATAACTCTCTATGATTTTCTTTCATGTGTGTGTGTGTGTGTGTGTCCCATAATAATTTATGGTGATTTAATCACATAACATTTTAATTTGATCATAATAATTTAATTATTTAAATGGTAAAAAATAATGTTTTCATTTCAAGGGATCCTATGTCCCCTTGTAAAACCCTAAATGTTTTCATTTTATAAAATTTATTATAACACTAGAGACACATACACCATTGTTTATCAATTCATTATTGGATGTTTATAATATTAACAAGATGGGCATCCCCAACTCTCATGTAAAATGCATACAATAATTTCATTTTTAATTTTAAAATATTATCAATTTTTATTTATTCAAAAATAATTACCACACCTAATAGTAAGGACGTTTAATATTCTACACACTTGGTGATGTTAAGTTATGATCTATATTAATTCACTCCTAAAATATCTAAATTACTTTTATTAGGTTATAGGCCCATCATGATATCATACTTTCACTTGAATTACCAAAGTTTACATAGTATTATCATTTTATCATTGTCCTTTGTATAAAGGGGAAGCCATATTTGTGTGGCTTACAAAATAGTTACCAATACTATATTTTTTGATATTAAATAACACACACACACACACACACACACACACACACACACACACACACACACACACACACACACACACACACACACACACACACACACACACACACACACACACACACACACACACACACACACACACACTTCAGAATTTATTACTAAAAAAATATTGATTCTTCTTTCAGTCTCATTTTTTTCCATTTGGAAATAAACCATCATTATTTATCCTTTGGTTTTTCTAATGGGCCAAGTCCTTATTAAATTATTACTAAGACACTATGTTTGTGTATAAGAGGCCTTCAAATAATGCTTTGGATCAAATAGATATTTGAGGTAAATACTATGTAAAATGCACATTAAAATAAATGTTCCAACATTGTATTATTTTAACCTCATGTATATCAATATTTTTATCCAAATATAATTGAATTATTTATGTGTATTACCATTAGAAACCAATTGGTAATTAAAAATAAGGAATACCTTAAATTGACAAACTATGTAAACAATATTAGAAATGAAAATCAAAGTCAAGAGAAATGCATAAGCAAATGAAACTAAAAATTATATATTTCTTAATACTATTATTTGTTAATATTAAAGAGATCTCTTAGACTGGTTTAATATCTTAGGTAATTTGGATAATTATTTCTACTCATGTCATATGTATTGTATCCATCCATCTTAGAATGGATTCAATATTATTTTATACCATAATCATGGTTGCCTCAGTAGTGAGGGTTGGGGATTATATCATGATGAAAATGAAATACTTAACCAAAATGAGCACCACATCCACCACCACCTCAGGTCCTAATAGGAAAATTATGTCTAGAATATATTAGAGACATCTCAACTAACTAACCATCCTTGCCATTTAAATAATGTATCACATATTAGGAATCTGAAACATCATAAAACTCTACAAAATGGAAATTGGGGAAGCCTAAGAGAAACCCACACATTATAGATAACACCAAATGCATTGAATTAATCTTCCACTTCCCACTCTGTTGTTACATCATCCACATTGCCAACAAAAATTTGACACACCCTCTTCCTTATATGGTAGGATAATGCCTCTCTCTTGATATTTAAGTAAATTCAAAGTAAACTAAGGAGTCTAAAATTGGTTATGATTCCTTTCTTTATCAAATAATGTATTGTTTTATCCTCATATTTTATTATCATGTTTTACTTATAATAAATTCAAGTTAAATTCTATTTGTGGCCTTACCATTACTAAACTAGGATCAATTTTAGAGACACATTGATTGCAAATATTTTTATTGAGTGCTTAAATAATCAAAGCCATATAATCAATAAAGTGAAAATTTTTGGGTTATCACCTTTGAAATTTTAGGGGGGGGGGAGGAAATTAAGGCCATGATCTTGAAAATTAATAGATGATAATTTTCCATCTTCCTTAAAAGTGTGAAATTATTTATTTTACTCATATTTATATCCTCACTAATAATTTTTTGTGAATATAGGAATTTAACTCAAGAGAGGATGGTTAGTATGGTGTTAGTTTCAAAATGAAAATAAAATGAAAGAAACACACTAGCTAGTATAACATCTCTAGGCCTAGACACTAGGGAGAGCTTAGTTAACAAACATGAATAAAACACACAACTAGAATGCAAAAGAAATCCTCTTTTACCTTCCTTGGATGGTCTAAAATTCTTGTTGTAGTGGATTTCTCAATTTGTGCTCATGAAATCCTCATTAATGGAATCTTGGCTACCTCCATCTCTCCTTGGCACTTTTGGCTTATGGCATGGCTTGGATTGGAATCAATTTGGCATGGTAACACTAGTTGATTGAAGATTTGTAATCAATTATGCATTATAAATTTACATAATAATGTCATTTGAAGATATTTTATCATAATAAATTTGCACCAAAATAGCTTAAAATGATATTTATGGCCTCTCTATTTATAGATTTTAGAGAATGTCTAGAATCAACCTGAACCATCCATCCTAAGATTGAGATGTGTGGTTGAAGATTAATTCAATTTTTGGAATTAAGTTTATAATTATGCTCATCATGACATTGGAAGAAGGGGAAATTATGAGACATGAAGGGCATCATGGAAGGCATTGATGAGACATGAAGGGCATGAATCCTGATATTTATGGCATTTATGGCCTAAGGATGTCTTCCCAAGAAATGAGGTCACCTGATGATGTAGATATTCAACATTAATTTATAAAAAAAAGTATTAAACAAGTTTCCATGGATTTACTAATTATGATCTAATTTGGTTTAATTAACTCTTAAGCATTATTAAGAACTTTGTGCACAAATTATTCAAATTGATTAGAATACCTTATTATTGGTAAAAAATTTGACTAGATTAGAATTAGAAGGTGATGTCAGATGCCTTGGATCCATATTCCCATTTATGATGTTACCAATAATAAATAATAAAGGCATGCATCTTATGTAAGAGATTTTATAGGAAAGAGCAATCTAGAGTACCCAGGGGCAAGATTGGCATTTCGACTCAAAATGATCTAATCAAAGTTAGCTGGTCCACAAATTGCATTGCTTCATTTAATGATACTCTAGCCAAAATAGGCACTTAAATATGTCAGTTTCACATCATTGAGCATGTTTTAGTGTTTTTAGGCTAAATTGTGCATTTTGGGTGAAAATTGGTCAAAATCCTAGTTGGAGGTTATCGATGGCCAAATTTAGGTGTCTATAGTTTGCACTTGTTTGGGAAGGTGTTTCAAGCTATAAGAATAGTAAAATCTAAAAAAATTAAAAGGTCTTGTATGCCTACAACTGCAATGATGATAAATTAATTGTATAATTCCCCTTTGAGGGAATGGTTGTCATAAGTAGGCCAAAAAATGGTCCCTCAAAAAGATAGAAGGGAAATGAGGGGACCAAAGAAAGGAAAGATGATGGGGTGAAAAACATAATGATACTAAAAAAGTAATTCAAAATCATTGAGAATTCAAGTGGGATGGTGCACAATGTTTTACCCAAAGGTGGTTATAAACATTGTACCCCGATAGTGGAAACATGGTATAATAACACAATGATTTGCCCAAAGGTGGTTATAATAATTGAGAAGATGGAGCTGCCCCAGTTAGGATAGACAAACAAAATAATAGCATGCCCTTGTATAGGCCAAAAAATTAAAGTGGTGACAACATAATGATTTTCCCAAAGGTGGTTATAACCATTAAAAAATGTAGGTGGGATGGTGTGCAATGATTTTCCCATAGGTGGTTATAATCATAGGGCCTTGATTATGGAAAACATGATAAACTTGGCTGAGGATGATGATAACTTAACATAGAGTTTAATGATGAATTGAAACAACCTACTAGTAGGGAGATGCTCATCTAAACTAATAAAGTTTGGAATTATTTCATGTTTAATTACTCTATTTGGGATATGATTAGGATGGAATTGAGATGTCATTGCTAAAGAGATGATACCATTACTAAATAGACTTCTTAAAGCTTAGGTTTGTTGTATCACATGTTGGTAAGCATCATGGTATAACATCATAAGGACTTGGCCAAAATATACATAAGGACTGACTCCCATAATCTAATACTCAATAGAAAACAATGTACCAATGATATAAATATGATGACAATGTAAACATATGAATATGGATGGATTCAAGATTTAAGTGTGGGCAATGAATCACCTAATGAACACACATAAACTAAATCAAGGCAATAGTGCTAAAAACAAACAAACAAATAGACAAACAAACAAAATAATCAAAAATAAACAAAAAAACAATGTAATAGAAACCATATGAACATTACCCCTAGAAAATATGTGACAAATTAACAAACAAACAAAATGAGGGAATAAAAGAAAAAGAAGGGGGTGACCGAGCTATCTCCATATGCAATAGGTAAGTGGATGCTACCTACATAGTTCCATGGATGTAATATCCAATATAAAAACTTTAGGATAAATGTAGTTGTCTTAGGGAATGTGAAGAATGTGATAACTGATGAAAACAAATAAAATGGATGTGATAGAAGAAGAGGAATGGTCTTGAAAAATGGTAAGTGTGTGAGAGAAAAAGACCAAAAATGATGGGGAAAATAAATGACAATTGATTTTCTTGTAACTTAGTAAGGGTTCCCAAAATCCTTAAGGCAAAGAAGTGGTAAATGTTTTTGTTCTTTTCTAATGATTTTTCAAATGTCTTTGGAATTTTTTGAAGTGTCTCAACTTGATCAAGAATGACAAGACACTTAAATTGTTCAAGATCACAAAATTGTGAGAGTTTAAACTAAGGTTACTCATAAAATGGTGAGAGCATGGCTTAAGTTTCTCATAAAATAGTGAGAGCATGGCTTAGGTTACTCACAAAATTGTGATAACATGGCTTAGGTTGCTCATAAAATGTTGAGATCATGGTGAAAAGGGTAATGGAACTAACCTCAATAAGTATTGAGTGCTACCTACATATTCCTAGAGTAGGACATCAAGTCACTGTAGTTTCATCCTTACAGTGGAAGAATTTGACTAGTGTAGTAAGCAATTCAAACAAAATAGGCATAGTTGGTAAAAAGGCATAGTATGACATAGGAAGGGGAAAGTTGGTACATCAAGGCTTAATGTTTCCCCTAGTTTTCCCATAGGTTTTTATAACTAGGACATAATGAAATATATCAATGGTACTAATTTTCCCAAAGGTAGTTATAATTAATATCAAGATTGGTGGTAAGAAAGTAGTAACAAATAAATGATGCAACTACCAAAAATTCTATCATATTGTCTTAAAATATGATCTCTATCTAAATTACTTTAACAAACTAATAAAACTAATTAGATACCTTGATGCTGAAAATGCATAATGAATGGTAAAAAACCAAGTTCAAATGGGCTAGGCTTTAGAACACACTGGGTGGATAGGTCGAAGGTGGAAAGTGGATATGGCTAAGAGGATGAATAAGGATGATATCTATACAAATAAGAATAGTGATAAAATTGCTGAACTAAAATGGTCCTTATAGACAATACACTTTAACATTCAAGAATAGTACCACTTAAGATGAATAATATTCATTAGCTTTAGAAGTTCATCTCCATCTAGTGTGGCAAGCCTATATGCCCTTAATCCATAGTCTACAACAATAATGAAATGTCCTATCTAGTTTGGTTTGAATTCTCCTTTATGCTTCTTCTTAGTTATGGTATTCTTTTGGTTTTATTTAAGAACACGTTCATCAAGTTCAAATGTTCTATACTTAACATGCTAATTATAGTGGGCTTTGAGTCAATTCTAATATGCTTGAAATTTTTTTAGCACGGTTATGCATTTCTCATCAAATAGATCTAGCTCTTGTAGGTAATATATTCAATAGTCATGATCATCTAGGACATGCTTGAAAGAGATGCATAATGAATGCAATTAAACCTCAATGGGAAGGATGGATCCAAGACCATAAACAAGTATGGAGTGGCTCCTATGGGGGTATGATGATTAGTATGGTATGCCCAAAGGGTAGAGAATATCTATAAGTGCCAATCATGACTAACATCATTGATAATATTTTTGAGAATATTGATAATGGTTTTGCTAGATGCCTCAGCTTGGCCATTACCTTGAGGGTAATACACTATAAAAAAATATTGTGTGCTATTATATTCATTACATATATAATCTACATCCTTGTTCTTGAATGATCCTCCATTATCAGATATAATGTCAGAGGGGATATCATAGTGGAAAATTAGATGGTTGAAGATGAATTTATAAATTTGCTTTCTAATCACATAAGTGAGGGGTATAGCTTTAACCCACTTAGTGAAATATTCAGTGGTGATAAGGATATATTTATCGCTGTCGAATGAAGTGGGGTTGATCTTCCCAATGAGGTCAAGTACCCATGTAGAAAATGGCCATGGTATCAACATCAATTTAAGATTTTTTATTAGGGCATGAATCAAATTAGTATATCATTGACATTTGTCATACTTTTTTACATATGCAATGGCATCTATGTCTATTATGGGCCAATGACAACCAATATGAAAGAGATTTTTGGATAGGACTACCTGACTAGAATGAGATCTACATACTCCTTTGTGAACTTCTCTTAATTCTAGTGTAGACTCTACCAAAGTTAAACAATGAAGTAGATTTCCATCAAAACTATGATGATAAAGGGTGGATCCAAGTAGAGTATAATAAGTGGAATGATGAATGAAGGATTTTGTTTGTTTATGAGACAGGTTAGGTCATAGAACTTGGTCATGAAGATAGTTGTAAAGGTCTGAGTACTAGATAGAATTAGGACCAATAATATCAGAAATAATTTTAATGATTGAAGGTACATGAGTTGATGTTGACAAATTCTTGATAAGGAACTGATAGTCTCTAGTTTTATTTATTTGTTGAATCAAAGAGGTAATAGTAGCCATGGCATCTATAGTTTTGTTACTAGTCTTTGAGATGTGTTCAACCTAAATATTGGTAATTTGGTTTTTAAGAGTGTCAACCATGGCTTTATATGGAACCAGTTTGTCATCTTTGGTCTAAAAATGATCTGTGACCTAATTGATTATTAATTGAGAATCACCATAAATTTGGAGATGAGATATGTTCTAATGAATATCTTGTCAAAGTCTTGTAATAAGTGCATCATACTCAGCCATGTTATTAGTATAAGGAAAGTTGATTCTAAATGATTTAGGGATTAGATCCCCCTATTGTGTAATAAATAGTACGCCTACCCCTGATCCATGTGAAGTAAATGAACCATCAAAATATAGCTTTTAGAGTTGCTCCTTGAGGGGTGTGTCAATGATGGTCATTATGGATTCATCAAGAAATTGAAAAATGAGTGGCTATGTGTCTGTGAGAGGTGTTTTAACAAGTTGATCTGCAAGAACTTATCCCTTTATTTCCTTTTGATTGACATAATCTATGTCAAATTCACTGAGAAGCATGATCCATTTAGCCATTCTACCTTGTAAAGCTATTTTAGATAGTAGATACTTGAGTGGATCTACTTTTTAAATGACCATGGTCTTATTATTCAACATGTAAAGACATAATTTTTAAGCTATGAAGACCATGGCTAGATAAGATTTTTCAATAAGGGCATAATTATGTTCAAATTTAACCAAGGTAAAGCTTAGGTAGTATAAAACATGCTCTTTTTCATTGTCATCATGTTGAGCCAAGAGTGCCCCTAGAGCATGGTCGGTAGTTAATAGGTTTAACAAGAATGGATTTCTTGGCATAGGAGGTAATAAAATAGGGTATCAACAAGATAATATTTGAGTTGTTGAAAATCTATTTGGTAGTGATCATCTTAATGAAATGCAACTCCATTTTTCATAAAGTGTGTATATGGATGGCACTTATTTGCTAACTGAGTGATGATGCACTAGATTGATTAGATCTTACCCTACAAACTATAAAGTTAATTTAAATTGGTTGGTGGTAGTATCTCAGTTATACCTTGGATTTTATCTAGATCAACTTCAATACCTATATGAGACATGATGAAGCTAAGTAATTTTCCTAAAGTTACACTAAAGACATATTTATTTAGATTTAGTTTGACTTTTTACTCTCATAATCTTTCAAATATCTTATGCAATACTATTAAATGGTTGGCCTTGGTTTTGGATTTTCCTAATATGTCATCAACATAGTCTTCAATAATATCATGCATCATATCATGTAATATGACAATCATGTGCCTTTGATATATATATCCAACATTCTTAAGGCCAAATGGCATTACCTGATAACAAAATGTTCCCCATGGAGTGGTGAATGCTATTTTATGTTTATCTTCTGGTGTTATTCTGATTTGGTTGTATCTTGAAAATCCATCCATGAGTGAAAGCATTTCACAACTTGCCATGGGGTCAATGATAATGTCAATATTAGGCAAAGGAAAATTATCTTTAGGACAAGCTTTGTTGATGTCTTGAAAATTAGTACAAATTTTGATCTCTTCAGGCTTTTTACTAATAGGTACCACATTAGAGATCCATTCTTACATCCTACTTCTAAGATTTTTTCTAGCTATTTATTTACTAATACAATAATTCAGAGATACATCTTACGTAGCTTTTGATTTATCAATTTAGTGTCAGGGTTAAGCATAAGGTGGTGTAGAACCAAGGTGAGGTCTAAACCTATCATGTCAGAATAAGACCATGAAAGGATGTCTATAAATTCTCTTAACATAGTTGTAAAGATGTCATGTTCCTCCTCTATGAGGGATGCAACTAATTTTATCCATTTTAGGTCTGATGGAGTCCTAATATTTATCTCTATTGTATCTCTAACTAGAAGGGTCAAACCATCTTCTAGTATAGTAGGAAACAAATTGAACTATTGAATTATGTTAGGGTCCTCCGTTAGGACTTGGTCTTTAACTTCTCCTAGACATGATGAGTCTAAGTCCCTTAATGGGAGATTTGGCCATGTGACAAAAATACTTGGAAATTATTAAATAATTTGATCAAATAATTATTGCTCAAAGCTGAACTTGGATCCATAGGCAAATTCATCATTATGGTCTCTTGGTCTAATTTTGAATAAAAATGAAAAACCCCATTTAATGGTGCCTAAAATAGGTTTTCACCACTAGACTAGCCTTTATCTTTACTTTGTCTCTAGTTAGAAAGTGCCTCAAAGAGGTTTCCATTTTGGGACCTTAATGTTTTACTTATTTTTTAATTTAAAGGGTGTTTACTCACTCTCTGAAATAGGCTACAAGATCCAATGTAATTGAGAATCTTGATTTGTGATCTCCCACTGGAATGTTATCTTTAAGGCTTAAAAAGTCATATAATGCCTTATCATTCTAAAACTAATCAATCAATGGACTAAATTCTTGTTGTTCCCAATTTATTATTTGGGGATAATATAATGATAAAGGGTTGTGATGAATGGCCAGGGTAAGGGTACAAATGGCATTATTATCAAATAGGTTGGTTTCAACTAGGTCATCAAAGGTGAGGTAATGATCAGACTCTACTTTTCTATCATCATCATTATCACTAGTTACTTGTGATGGAGTTTGAATAAGATATGTGGGGTCACCCCTAGGTGGTTTAAATCCAAGTGCATAAGGTCTTTCATACTTAGTCATAGAAATTGGCTCGATGGTTCCTTGCTAATTCAGTCTGAGGTCTCTTCTTTCATAATTATGATGCTTCATGATCCTATTGGGAATAGGATACTTTACATTTTTATAACAATCAACTTGGTTGTCATTGTATAATAATGATTCATCCCCTTCAAAAGGGTCAAGTTCTAGGCTAGATGCTGGTACAAATGTAATAAATCGCTTATCTTTGTTCTTTTGTTGCCAATGCATGTGTGGAGTGACTTTAGGTTACCCAAAGGTTTTTAGATTCTAAGAAATATTAGCAATATGAAATGTATCATGAGTCACATACTCTCCCAATCCATTATCTAAAATGGTGAAATTATTAGAAGCTTTAGGAGGTGGCATGTGGGAAAGGGAATCTAAGGTATTAGGATCTATGCATTTATCTAGTGAAGGATAAATAAGTATAGCCTTTCATTTATCCTACTTGGAACTTGGATTCATGATGTATTAATAATTATATCTTTGAAATTTGGCCTCAAAATGCTTGGAGTGTTCATATGGGTGTAGATCTCCTAGAATATTAACTTCCATCCCTGAGTGGGAAAACTTGATACATTAGTGAAACATTGATGAGACTATATGAATCTCATGTAACCAAGGCCTTCCTAGAAGGATATTGTATGATAACTCAAGATCAAGCACATGGTAAAGTGTATCATGGGTTAAAGGCCTAATGATAATTGGTAAACTAATGGTGCCTTGTGATTCTCTTTCCTAAATATCATAGGCTTTAATGGTTATTATTTTTGGCAGGAGATTTACCATTGTGTACCCAAGAAGCTTCATGAGCTTTAGAGGTACTATGTTGAGGCTAGATCCATTGTTGATAAAGACACATTTCACTTTATGCCATATTACATAAACTTCTATTTATAATGGATTATTATGAAGTGGGCCAAGGGAAGATAGATTTATTTGGTTAAATGTGACTTTTTGGGCTAGAGCTAGGTGTCCAACCAAAGCTTGAAATTTATTAGGGGATATATCACTAACAATAGTGGATTAGGTCAAAAAATAATTCAAGATGTTCTTATAGATTATTGACATTCATAGAAAATCTAAAATAGAAATTTTTGCTGGTGTCTTTTGTAATTGTTCCACAATATCAAACTTTTTGTCTTGGTCAATAGTGAATGGTTTATTCCAAGGCTGAATGGTTGGTTGGATGAAAAGTAAAGTGGAAAATGGTTGTGGGCCTTGGATAGTGATCTTTGACATTTGAGTTATGATTTCACAATCAAGATTAAATACTAGACAATTATTGCTACCCAATGTTGGGAATGATGTGGGACCAGACATGACAAGTCTTGATTGTCAGTGTACTCATATATGGTCACATGGTAAGGATGAGTTGTCAATATAAGGTTCAAAAGGGAAAGTCCTAGTTTGTTGGTATATATATATATATATATATGTATATATATATATATGTATGTATATATATATATATATATGTATATATATATATATGTACTCCTAGGTCAAAGAAGGAATATCCATGTAATTTGGCTAAATGTTGTTGTTTAGAAATGGTCTAGGTTGATTAGTACTTGGTCTAGGATTAATGGAGATAGTATTAATGCTTACCCCTACAATATGACCTATAAACCTATTGTAGTCATGTGAAACTACATGGTAGGTTTGTTGGTTTTTATCATTCTAACCTTGGTTTTGTCTATTATTTTATCATTTTGGGTTTTGATACTGATTTTTTTAATTCTACTTATTCAAATTTTGATTTTGATACTATTGATTTTGTTATTGCACTAGCCATTATTGTCATTATTACTGATCATTTTTCTATTGCTAATTGTAATGTTAGGGAAAGGGGTTTTGATAAATTCCAAGAGTTTTATTAGAAGTGGAAGAACCATTATCCAATGTAAACTCCCCATTATCTAACATATTCTCCATTAAATGCTTGATTTAGACACATCTTCATAGATTATGCCCATTGACTTGATGATAGTCATATAATTCATTTTCATAGTACCAATTAGGATAAGGAATGCCTTATAGATAATGCTTTGGTATAGGCCAGCTAATAAGATTAGTGGTAATAAGCTTGCAAAATATAGACTCAATAGGTTCTCCTAGGTCACTAAAGACATGATGTGTAGGCATGGTTCTCTTAGGAGGAGGGGTTTGCAATGGTAACAACTACTATATTTGTTGTGTAGGTCTTAGTTGTTATGCTTGTGGTATTGTTTGGAGAGTTTGTTGAGTAGGGGTAAGATAAAAAGGTGGTTCAGATGAAATTTACACCATTTGGACATGATGGGATTTGGCTACTCCATTTCCCATAACATTCCTATTACAGTTGATTTTCTTCAATCTTTCTTAGTTATTGGCTTGTGTTAGTTATGATGCTTACACTTGAATCAGATGTTTATGTTGGCCATTTACTTGATTGGTACCTTGATTTTGATTAACTAAATTAAGCTTGATGACTCCTTTATTCATGAGCAACCACTCAATCAATAAACCTTTATCAATGATATCTTTGAAAGTATGTACAAATTGTAGTTCCAGATGATAAGCTATCTCAATATGTAAATTTTTGGTAAACACCATGGCTAATTGTTTATCTAGCAAACTATGGGTGAAATGGATTGCAAGGGCTCTCCATCACTGTACTCTCCATCACTGTAAATAACTTGTAAAACTCTCACTAGCTTTTTGTTTTACTTGCATTAAGTCCACTAATAAAATCTCATGCTGAAGATTATAGGACAAGTGCTACACAAACTTATAATAAAGATCATAAAAATATATTACTAAAGTTTTGGGAAACTTTAAAAACTACTCTAAGGCTTATCTAGCCAAGCTTCTTAGGAACAATAACAAAAGGTATATGTTGTTATATGCCATTGGTTGAAATGTAATAAAGAATTTGTTCAAATGAGACTTAGGGTCACCTTTCCCTTTGCATTTTTCAAATCTTGGTGGTTCTTATCTTGAAGGAAATGGTATCTACAAATAATCCATGTTGAATGGGTAGGATCACACATCATCTAATTTTAAGTTTTTAATCTACCTACCAGCTTGAATGGCAGTAATTACACCCTTCATCTATTACAATTCTTAGGATAGGAAACTGGAAGGAACATTAGTTTGAAGGAGAATATTGGTTTTGGTAGATGGTTGGGAGGTCACAAGTGGGACACTTTAACTAGGGTATGATGGAGATATCTATTGGGGTACATTGGTTTAGTTGGGTAATGGATCGGGAATACACATACATGAATTAGGATGTACTTGAAATTGCATAATTGGTTGCATGACATTCTAGTTTATGTTGGTGATAAAGGTTTGACTTAGAGGATTTTGTGGTTGGGACAAAGGGATATAACTATAATGTGCTTTTTGTGGTTGAAAATGGACATGTTGTTGACTATTTAAACCTTATGATTGAGTGGGAACTTATGGTCCAAGACCCTATCTCTGAATTTGTGGTACATTTTGAACCAATGGTTGTCTAGTAGGTACTTGATAAATATGGGGACCTCTTTTTTGAAGGAATCCTTATGGAGAAGTGGAAACATATTTTAGATTCAACATCTATTATTGACTAATATTTACATGTTGTTGACTAATCATTGCTTGGTTTTTAATTGGCATATTAGGCTACAATTATAGAGGTGTGTTCATCATTACCTAGTGAGGTAAAACATTTGTTGCCCCTAATTGAGGTGGTAATGTATTTGTCTCTTTTTGCATTGATACACTAGATTGTGTCTACTTTTGAATAATACTCATTACTTATTGAGGAGGAGTAGGATTAATCACATTATTTCATTGAGGTATGACATTGGCAATTGTTTGATTACCTAATCTCATAGGTTGTATACTTGAGGAAGCAGTCAGTTGAGGTTGGGGTGTAGAAACTCCTATTCCTTGGTATGATGATCTACCCATGGGATTAACTATAGGTACATATTTTTGGCTAGTTTTTTAGGCATTACTACCACTTTTATCAAGATTAGACATCATTTGCATATTATCCACTATGTTTGGTTCACTATTCTATGTAGAGGTTGAAGTCACTTCTTCAATAATAGGCATATATATATAAAGTTATCTATAGAAGTAGTTTTTAAAAATGGGTTGGAACTTAGTTTATCTTATCTAGTTAACTCTATCAACACCCTTTTTGAAGGAACTAGGTCAATAAGAGGCTTACCATGTTCTTCTAATTGAAATTACATGCCAGATTCAGGTAGGTTTGATATGTTATCTGCATTTAGTTAAAGTGATTTTCCATGATGTTTTTGAATTGATTAAATATATTAGGGTCTTGATACATTATTTATATTAGAGCCATATGATTGTTAGAAGAAGCTTGTTGATCATAAATGATATTGTGGGGCACTTTTACTAGACTTGGTAAATTTTCATGGAGTGGAAACTTGGCCCCTACCTCTATGGTTCTAACCAAATTCTCATCTTTATTATCTAAAAAGTGTCACTCAAATAAAAATGACTCATATGTGGAAGCCATATTAGTAGAATATGACTATTGAATAACTAGCTCATCTACTGTGAGTATTGTAGTTAGGTATTGTGTGGTTTGTTCTTAGTCTTATTCTGAATAAAGTGGTGTGTTAACCAGATAGTTAGCTAATGGATCTTGTCTTTGTGACCCTAATTGAGTATTATAATATGGATAAGAATCCATCTCATAAACAATATTATCTGCATAGGGGTCTTGCACCATTTCTTCCTGCACAACTACATTACTAATCCCTAGATTTTACATGAGTCCACTACAAGTGTAGGAATACATGTTGGGATCCATAGTCAATGATTTATGATAAAAGGTCAAAGAGTTATAGAAAATTTAAAAAGGATAGAATTTAAAACAAATGATGATCCAACTTGGTCTAGATTCATGAAAAGGATCAAAAGGTTTATGTAAATATTTGTGAGGAAACAAGCTAGTGTGAAGTATCTAACATTTCACTATTCACACAAAGATAAACAAGTAAATGGACTACAAATCAAAATTCCAAACTCTAAGGTTGAAGTGTTTCAAATCAGTATAATCTAGTAATTTAAAATTTGCTAGGTCTTTTGGCCAAATGTGGCATCAAAATCTAGGTTCAAACAAGGCATGCACTAAGACTCTTGGCCAAACAACATCAAAAGATAGACTTTGAAAATAGATGAAAGGTTTAATCTAATAGATTTGAAACACTTATAACAAACACTAGGCATTTGATTCTTGGTCATGAACTTGATCAACTAGGTATAAGGTATGAAACAAAAGGTACTTTTAGAGATAGTTTATCTTATCATAAATAATGGTATAAAACTTGGTTCTTTTGACAAACAAGCTAGACAAAAGTGAACAATATAACTATGCTATACAAAAGATCATAAATATACACTCATATTAGTCTAAAAATGTATGAACATATTTGAAGTCTATTCAAGAGGGTCTATGAAATAATATTTGAAATGTTTTGGGTAGTGCTACACTACACAAAATGTGTGACAAAAAAGTTTGTTTCAAAAACACTTTAAGGCAAATACATTTTCCCATAATTTTGACATCATGACACTACTTTTATTGACTCAGAATGCTGTGTTGGATAGCCTCAAAGTGAAATTTTCTAGCACAAAATGGCTTAATTCTATCAAGTGATGACAATGATTATGGGTCTTGAATGGCCTTCAACCCAAATTATAAATTACAACTAAGTTCTCTCAAGTTTAGTGCAAATGGAGAACCCACTTAATACATCAAACCTATGAACTTATAAAGGTGAAATTCTGAATTTAGATTATAAGTTAAGGACTTAAAATAACTTTGGTAAAGGTCTAGACTCAATTGGGTAGCATAACTATGCCAAAGTGGATGATATGACTCTCAAACTTCTGATGAACTTTGAACAAGTCAAATTGATGATCTCATGTTGGTAGCATAATGCCTCTTTATTCAAAAGAAAAAGTATGACTATATGTTTGGTTTGAATTGTTTGTTTACATAAAGTTTTGACTACAAACCAGACTTTAATCTAGGATAAGACCAACTAATTAATCACTTTTAGATCCTAAATTGATGAGGTTGCTTGGTATTGTTGGAATCCATCAATATACATAATTTGAGAGGATTTTAAGTGTTCATTTAAAATTAAATGTGCATTATATAGTAGGGTTTTTACACTCCCCCTTCTCTCAAATGATAGTACTATGACATGGACCTTAAGGCGCACCTTGCACCAATAATACTTGTATGGTAAGTGGCGATTTATCTAAGATCTAACAAGTTTTTGAAAATTATAGTGGAATCAATTGCATAATGACTTTCACACCAAACAATGCAAAATAAAAGCATGGATTTTGGGTCTATATCACTTGGCTTGTTGTAAAAAGGTCTAGTCCTTTTTTCAACCACTACATCCTATTGTTCGCTCAGTGTAGTGTGATGTCCAAAGTGCTACTACGTCCTGTGGGTAACTCTAATTAGGATCCAAATGAAGTCAATGCTAGGAGGTGAAACCCTATGTTGAAGCTTCCCTAAAGAAATCATGGGAGGTGATGAAGTCCCCCTCATAAGCCAAGTTTGCATAAAAATGAAGAAATCATGAAAGCATAAAGACTTTAGGGTCATTTTCAAGGTCACCCAAACTTTGATGAGTTTTTGGGGAGTGATTTAGATGACTTTATTTCTAATATTTAAACTATGATACTTACAATAGGAATGGTGCTTTTGATTCTAAGGGTTCCTTAAAGGGGACAAATGGAAGATCATACACATGGTATCCCTCTTTTTACCAAACAAAATCTAAATTAAACAACTAATTGAATACAAAAATCTTGGAAAGGTGAGTTCATTTTTAAGCCCAAATTCAAAAAATGAGGTGGTGTTCATTTGACCCATTTGTCTTAGTTGTAAACTTTGAAAACATTCACCATAAACATTTATTTTTTGGTTAAACACCAAAACAAGGTTCCTAATTATTTTTTAAGCATGTAAAAGGTGATCTAAACTTGTTTTTAGCAAATGTAAAGCTTGGTCCTACAACAAAAATGTTATCATGTCATTTATCCTTGAAGCTCTTTTAGGTTTAAAACATTGAAATTTAAAAAAAGAGCTCTTAGGTCTATGTTTAAAAAAAAACACAATGACCGATGTCAGTTATATAACTAACAACAGTTATATTTTCTAACAAATGACAGTTATCTAACCGACATCAATTATACCAATGTGACTAATGACAAATATCCAACTGATGTTGGTTTTACTAATTGATGTCAGTTGATCTATCTAACTAATGTTTATTTTAATAGCTAATGTGGGTTATTGTGTAAACTCATGGTAAACAAAAAATGGTAAAATAAAGTTAGAAAATTAATTTGTGAGATTTTTAATGGTCTAAATGAATATTTTAAAGTTGCAAAATGATATTCTTCATTAATGGGATGCATCTAGTACCACCAAGTGTGCCATATGTGAATCTATAAATTTGACTCAAGAGAGGATGATTAGTATGGTGTTATTTTCAAAATGAAAATAAAATGAAAGAAACACACTAACTAGCATAACATCTCTAGGCCTAGATACTAGGGAGAGATTAGTTAACAAACATGAATAAAACACATAACTAAAATTCAAAAGAAATCCTCTTTTACCTTCCTTGGATGCTCCAAAATTCTTGTTGTAGTGGCTTTCTCAATTTGTACTCATGAAGTTCTCATAAATGGAAGCTTGGATACCTCCATCTCTCCTTGGCATCTTTGGCTTATGGCTTGGCTTGGTTTAGAATCAATTTGGCATGGTAACACTAGTTGATTGAAGCTTTGTAATCAATTTTTCATTATAAATTTTAATAATCATGTCTTTTGAAGATATTTGAGCATAATAAATTTGTACCAAAATAACTTAGAAATGATGTTCATGTCCTCTCTATTTCTAGATCTTTTAGAATGTTTAGAATCAACCTAAACTGTCCATCTTAAGATTGAGATGTGTGGTTGAGGATTAATTCAATTTTTGGAATTAAGTTTATAATTATCCTCATCATGACATTGGAAAAAGGGGAAATTAAGAGGCATGGATGGCATCATGTAAGGCATTGATGAGTCATGGAGGGCATGAATCCTGATATATGTGGCATTTATGGCCTAGGGATGTCTTCCCAAGAAATGAGGTCACCTGATGATGTAGATATTCAACATTCATGTATAAAAACAAGTATTCAACAAGTTTTCATGGATTTATTAATTAGGCTCTAATTTGGTTTAATTAGCTCTTAAGCATGATTAAGTACTTTGTGCACAAATTACTCAAATTGATAAGAATGCTTTGTTATTGGTCCAAAATTCAATTGGATTGAAATTGGAAGGTGATTTTAGATGTGTTATATCCATATTACCATTTAGGATGTTACCAAAATCAAATAACAAAGGCATGTATCTTGTCGAGAGATTTGATAGGAAAGAGCAATCCAGAGTACCTAGGGGCAAAATTAGCATTTTGAATTGAAATGATTTGATCAAAGTTAGTTAGCACACAAATTTCATTACCCCATTTAATGATACTCTAGTAAAATCATCACTTTAATATGTTAGTTTCACATCATTTAGCATGTTTTAGTGTTTTAAGGCCAAATTATGCATTTTGGGTGAAAATTGGTCAAAAGCCTAGTTAGAGGTTATCGGTGGCTAGATTTAGGCGTCTACATTTTTAAGAGACATTTTAATTAATGCAGTGTGATCTTCATAAGAGGATGTTATCAAAGAGATAAAAATTAATAAAATACATGATAAATATGAATTTTTTTTAATTGTTAATCTATATAATACAAGATTCTGAGTGATTAATTGGTTATTCAATCTATGCCAAATTATCCATTACTACCAATAGATGGTCTAAAGTAAATATGGAAAGTTTTCTATGTCTTAAAATCTCTAAAGGTGTTTTACGAGTAACAAGATATAGATTTTTAGGAAAATCAGAAGTTGTTTGTTGAATATAACAGGACTAGAGAGCTTGAATTACAACCTCCTACTTCTGATTTGGAAACCACCTCCATAAAAAGGGAAACTTTGGTGTCTAACATTATAGGTAATAAAATGAGGCTACTTATATTAAATTTATAGCCATATTGATTCTTAGTTTTTTATATTATGAAAATGAATACACGAAGCTTGAGAGAGTTAGGAGTGGTTTCCTTGAACAAGAAGAATGTCCTCTAGAGATAATTGTACAAGAGACATTAATTTTACTCATATGTTAGTTTTGATGATTTGATTGATAGTTTATTTAAGATGTTGATGATTAGATACATGATAGTTTATTTTGACAAATGATTAGATATTAGATGTTAAATGTTATTGATATGATTAGACTAAGGGATTCAATAGATGATTGATTAGAAGATATAGATGTCATATTAGGTTATGTGATTGGGATTTGTTTGATGGATTTGGGTTTGAGGAGGATTCTATGCTACCATGATATATATATATATATATGTAAGAGAAATAATTTTTCATGTATTACTAGGTAGTATGCATCATGATATATGTACATAACCATGATGACATTTTTCCAAAGTGTATAAGAGACTAAACTCAAAAAGAAAATAAAAAATGTATAAATGGCATTTTAATTAATTTGAAAATAGTATTGATATGACCAAGGGAGCATCATGGCATTATGTTAATGCCTAAATGATAATATAATAAATAAAAATACAAGACAAAGATAAAATAAAAGATCATAAAATGATAACACACAATCACACAAACATTCACAAAGTGCATACAACACACAAATATGTAATCATGATTAATAATATTATGCCTTGATTATGTATTCAATACTTAAAATGGGTATAGGGTGAGAAACCTAAGATTCTATTTATCCTTATCATTTCTTTTCCCTTGAGTTATATTGGAAACATAATAATGACATGTTGAATAATGACAAGAGATGGGAAACAGAGGGGATTATGGGGAAGGGATGATGATTAGTACACAAGGTGGTATAATCATACGGTCAAGGCTTAGGGGTATATATGTATGTATATGTGTAAATTGGGCATAAAATGAAAATCCATATTGAATTACCAAGATGATATGACTTGAAAAGTAATGATGTGACATGGGGATAAGAGACAAGTGATTGGGTAAAAGGAAAGGAAGATTTGGACAAAACTCTAAGGGTATTCTAATCATGTTCCAATTTGACTTGATGAATTATATTATGCTAAAGAGCCACCATCATACTACATATTATTTCCCAAAGTGTTATTACATACACAACTTTAGAACCAAAGTCAAAGGGGAAGGTATATGAGAAAATGGAATGATGGGTTGATAGGAATTAAATGGGTAGGAATTTGTTGATGATATTTATAAAATTTATAGCACCTTATTCTTATACACTTGGAAAACTTAGACCTTGGATATTCCTCTTAGTTCTAGATCTTTTCCTATTTTTGTAAGTCTCACATATACTATATCGTGTCCTCTTTTCCCTATCTTTTAGTCTAAATAATATTATGTTTATGATCTAAACCTTATATCTTTCCTAGAATGATTAAAATTTACTTATATTCCATCTTTTCAAGTTCTGAACCTATACCTTCTTTCTTGTTCTTTGGACACTAACATCTAATATAGACACTAGCATCGACATTAGTGTCTTAACCCATCACAAGTGTCTACTGCCCTAAATTCATCTATTTTTAATATGAAATGTATCCTAATGGTTGGCCTAAGCTAGTTAATGTAAGTTAGTTCTCCAAATGTATTGATAAAAATACAAGATCAACCCCCTTTCATTCCTCACCTATAAAAGACCTATAAAAAGACCTAGAAAAGACCAATAGTGACTAAGTCAACTTATTGAAAACACTCTATCAAGTGTTCAATTGAATAAATCTTCCCTATTTCCATGCTAGTCATGGGAACAACACATACACAAGTTTTAGGTAATGAGGGCGCATCCTAAGATCCATATTTTATACTTTACAATCTAGGTCATTGTTATACTTTCTTTGTACATATTATATGATTCACACAAAAGACAACATGTAGGGGAAAACTACATCAATCTGAGTCCCTCTTTAGAGTATTGGTTATGTAGGTATCACTCACTAATAGAGGGGTATTTGGGGTCATCTTGCCATCATATGCCTAATAACCCATTCCCCCCTAAGGTTATTATGAAGATGAACTAGGGTTTTGAAAATTAATGAGTGATAGTGTGTGAGCTAGATCTAAATAAATTAGAGAAAAGGTGAAATCAAACCCAAAATCATCTAGGTGGTCACATCCTCTTATAACAAGTATTGTTTATAGGACACTTTCATTGAACCTAGACAATAGCATCAACATAACCATCCCAAGCTGACATTAATGTCTAGAGCTCTAGAAGCATTAGATCCAAAATATAATGACTATTCAATAATCATATTCCAATCTAGTTTATTCTTATTCCATATCTAGAATTGTTTTAGTATCAAAACTAGAAAATTATATTAATTCTTTGTCATTTCTAAACATAGATTAGTTGTACTTTCTATATTTAGCATATTCTCAACATAAGAAATTCAATGTATCTTTATATCCAAGTTTAACACCTAATTAGCCTATTGTAGATATGATTATCAACCTTGTGCATTATAGTTTATATATTCTTAACCTATGTACTCCAAAGTAAGGATCCTAATCCATTTTAGGGTTTAACATTTGGTGAACCTAATATTTGAACATAAAATCTTAGGTCAATTAGGATTTTTTTAATTTTTCTTGATTGTTGTACTTTGTTTCAAATTTTAAATTTTTTTATTTGTGATGTAATGGAAAATGTAAATGAAAAAAACCAATTCAAAATGGTAGATAAATAATCATTGATTACTCATCTCAATAATAACAAAATCTTAATGGATGCATTTTTGTATGTTACAAGAGATGAAATAAGTATAGAAGATAAAACTAAGGCTGCCTCACCTAGTGATGGTGAATCCTTAGAGGGTACTATAATTGAATCTATACCTATAAATCCACATACATATAGTGGAGGAATACGTTAATTCTTCCAAAATTTGTTTCTTGAAAACCAAAACACTATTATTATATCTACCATATAATTACCAATTGTTTTAACATAAATACTAGTTTCAATTCCTATTACTAAAACCATGTTTACATCCCCTTTGGTGATAAATCAACTTATTAATATAAATCCCAATATATTTATAGTTCAAATACTCATTAAATTTATAAATACCTTAGAGGACAAGGTTACAAAGATTGAACAAAATTCTTAAAAATATCCTCATGCTATTTATTAATAATATGTGTTGCATAACCCTCTTGCATTCGAGATATCCTTGCACCCTTTATAAATTAGATTTATTGCACCTAATTTTCCATTTTATGATGGAAAGGTTAATCATAAACAACCTCTTCAATCCCTTTTTATGGCATGATTGACTATGCCTACAATGATAACATTTTGACCAATTTTTTTTCAATAAGCATAGAGGTCTATGCTTTGATGTGTTTTATGATTTATCTCTCCAATATATTAAAGCATTCAAACCTCTTGTAGACAAATTTTTATCACTCTTTCCAATAATATTTTTGAAAAGTTTTCCTATTTTCAAATTACCAAAATCAAACAAGGAACCAATTAACCTATCAATGAATATGTCTAGAGATAGAAGATAATGCTAGCTAGAATGACCAATCATATGTCTAATAAGGAGTTGAAAGACATATTCAAGCAGTGTTTACTTTATCCTTTAGAAAGTCCATTATTTTTAAGAAGTTTAAATATTTTTGTGACTTATTGCATGTTTTATGGGACCAAGAAATAAATCTTATTTTATTTAATAATATCAAATATGTATAAAAAAAAACTAATGCATCTACATATAGTACCAAATTTACAATCAAACTAAGTTATAAGGTAAAATATCCTATGCTTAAAAAGTAAACAACCACCATAGTTAATAGAATTTCACAATAACCTAATCAGATTGTTTTATCCAATGCACCAAGCAGAAAGTTATCACATTTAATTGAGTCCCCAACCTCATTACTCCTATGGTTAGTAGAGTGTTAACTTATATCTCTCCTTCATCCTATCAAGGTTGATATGTGTTGAACTATTCCTAAAGGACATGATGTAAATGCTTATTGTTATTATCATCAAAGACTAGGCCATTCTACAAGCATATGTTTTACCTTAAATCACAAGATCCAAGATCTTATTGATGATCAAAAGCTCACATTTGAGGATAATCTAAAGGAATCAAGTTCACAACCAGTGATCACCACAAATAGAAAATATTTAACAATCATCTTCAAGACCATTATAAGAAGGAACCAAAAGTGAAAATGGCATATAGTGCAAATGCTCCTCCACCACATTATGGTCTCCCACTAGATGGGACTATTAGTACTTACACATGTCATATACCTCCTACAATTTAAATACCCTCTATCACTTACAATGACACTAAGATTAAGGATGATGACTTTGATATTCATTATGTATTCATTTAATCATACCTTGATAAACACTCTATACATAATGTTATTATTGATAATGGTATAAGTGAGAATGTTTTAACTATGACATTAATTACATACTTGGGTTATACTCATAATGATTTAAATCCTTATACCATATTAGTTAGGGCATTCGATGGGACCTACTAAAAGGTTATTGTTGAGATTGACCTAACTTTATAGGTTGGTCCCACACATGTGGTTACTACCTTTTCAGTGATACCTTTCATATTAATATTTTATATTTTATTGGGAAGACCTTAGATCCATACACTTTGAATGGTGTCTTTTACAGTGCATGGGTATGTTAAATATATTCATGCCAATCAAGTAGTCACACTTTTTGGTATTCCACATGAGAATCCTCTTAAAAAAGAAACATATATACCCATATAGTTAATTATCAAGACTAATAAGGGTCATTCACTATAAAGGTTAAGCATGAGGTAATCCCATTTACTTGGTGGCTAGTACTTGAGTGACCATTACATTAGATATATATAGTGGATTCCATATAATCACCATCTATTATGCACCATGTTTAAATATCTAGAACACTTACACACACTCGTATTATGATTATTCTAAATAAATCATAGATAACTCAATTATGGGTTCCAAAACCCCCTAATCCTATTATTCTTACTACTACTTCATGACCATATAGTCCTATTTTACATACATCACTAGTACTATAGTGATAGATATTGAACCTATATGTGATACTCAATAGCATCACAAGATTATTACACCAGGTTAATAGTGGGGATATATCTATGATCATACATTAGATGGAATCATAGGATGATATTTCCTTTTAAAATATTCTAAAAATACCAAAAAATCAAAAACATTCAAAAATCCAAAAATATTTTCAAAACCTACATGCTTTATTATTTTTGTGGCATCTATGTGTTATTTACATGTTGATGGATGACATACTCAATTACCTCTAAATACATGTATGTCATGATTATACTTGAGTGTGATACACACATACATAAATACATGATATATTCCTATTTTGGTTGTTGGGAATTCCCTCTATTCTTGTCATACAGACATTGGGGGCATCCTCTTTCTTTGATCTTGATACACACAAGTTATATGATTCTATGGTATTTATATAATATCATGTTTGAGCTTACATATATACTTACATATGACTTTATGCATGATTATATATTATACATGGTACTTGATATGATCTATACTTGACATTTTTTCCTAACACATTTTATCCATGGGCTATTATGACATGTTTATGCTAGTTGATTATGATTTAATTTATGAATTTCTTTAAGTCTTACCTTGGTATTGTATTCCTTGTTTAAGAATTTGAATATGCTCCATTACTTACATCCCACATGCCTATGTATGATTTTATTAACATTTTCATATGGCATTATTTGTTGTATGGATATTTTAATATATCTTCCTTACTTTTTTAGACATTTGACTAAGTCATGTCCTTTTTATTGTGTAATATTTGAACATGCCCCTTGTTTATGGTATCCTTGGACCATTACCTTTTGAATTGATTTTGAGTTATATTGTGTGTTTGATTTTTTTATTATTGAGGCTTAAATGTTACTATCTAAATGTTTACATGATCCTTATCATTCATATTAGGCATATATGTGATCACATTTGTTCTATGTGCCTCAATGTTATATCTATCTAGACATGTTTCTTCTATATGATACATGGTTACATTCATGGATCATACAATAGTCTTATCCTTTTAAGGTGAGTTAACTACCAATTATTATCTTTAACTCACCTAAAATGGGAAATATTAGTAGGTTCATGCTATAAATAAATGTTATACACACTTATCATAATTTTTAGATTCAATGGGGGCATGCTTTAGAAGCATGTTTTCCACACCTATTCAGTATTTAATATCTCTAGATTATAGTCAAGGCATGTTTTGGAAAAATGTTATCAAAATTGGTACTTATTTTAGTTTTCATATTTCTAAATATATAGTGGTAATATGATTTGGAATCATTTTCTCCATATTTACACAATTTTTGAATTAGCCAAAGCACATATTTAGATTATTTAGATTCACAATCGTGGTAGAATTCTATACATTGGCACCATTTTTATACATAGTTCTATCATGAAACATATCTAAGGTGAATATTATATGAAATTTATGCCTAATATTTTAAAATCCAAATTATTTTAATAATCCAAAACTCTTTTACATATTGATACCCTAGTCAAACTTTTACAAACTTTGTTGAGCTAGTCTACTATAGTAGTTGGTTCACATTTTTGGTATGGTTGAGGTGATTAAATAACTCAATATTACAAAGTTTTTAGGTTGGAACTTATTATATAATCTAACCTCACTAGGTTATAAGTATCATTTGGTTTCATGGTTGAGCTAATCTCAACTGTTAGGTGGCAACTCATCATTACTTCAAGGTTGGGGGCATGTGTCTTCCAATATATATATATATATATATATATATCATTGGATATATGTAAGTTAAATATTTATCTATAATTTTCATAATCTCAATTTTAGATACTTATAAAGATACATCTTTTTAAAAACAACTTACTAATAGGTAAGGTGGTTACATCGGCACATAGTGTATTCCTAAACCTTGTTCTTTCAATTTTAATCTATTTCAAGTACTTTCAATCTAGATTATATGCACTAATTACATATTCTAATATGATTTTGGTTATAGTTTATTCACCAAAAAACTACACAAGTTAGGCACATGTAAAGATAAAGTGTGCTATACACACCCAAATAGACATTCATTTCCTTTAAACTAAAAATTTAATTACTAGATTAAAGGGGGAAAATGTAGATGATATTTATAGATTATATAACACTTGAGTCTTGTACACTTATAAAAATTATACCTTGCTTATTTATCTTAGTTATGGGCAAGGTAGTTACATCAACACATAGGTGTACACCTAAACCTTACTATTTCAATTTTAATTTATTTCAAGTACATTCAATCTAGATTATATGAGCTCATTATATATTGTAATATGATTTTGGTTGTAGGTTAGTCACCAAAAAATTACTCAAGTTAGGCACATGCAAAGATAATGTTTGTTATACACACCAAAACACACATTCATTTCCTTTAAACTAGAAATTTCATTACTAGATTAAAGGGGGCAAATTTAGATGATAGTTATAGATTATATAGAACTTGGGTATTGTACACTTGGAAAATTTAGATTTTTCCTATTTCTCTTATTTATGGACCTATTCCCACTTATACAAGTCTTGCATCTGATCTATTTTTACCCTTTAGCCTATCTCTTAGTCTAACCACTCTTATGTTGATGACCTAGGCCTTCTATCTTGCCTATAATGCTTAAAATGAACTTATCTTCCATATCTATAAGTTTTGACCCTGTACCTACTTTCCCGCTCCCTAAACACTAACATCTATGATAGAAACTAGTGTTAATATTATTGTCCTAACTTAACACAAGTGTACAGTGACTAAAGTCATATATTTTGAAAAAGAAATATATCTAAAGGGTTGGTCTAAGTGATAATTCAAGTTACTTCTCCAAAGGGATTGATATAAATACAAGATCAACACTCATTCATTCTTCACCTATGAAACACCTAGAGAAAGATCTAGAAAAGACCAAGAGAGACTAAGGTAACTTATCAAAATCACTCTATCAATCATTTAATTGATAAAATATTCACTATATACATGCCAACCATATGAAAAAAAAATATGCAAGTCTAAAGTACTAAAGGATAAAATCAAGAGCTATATTTTACAAGTTACAATATAGGTCCCTATTGTACTTGATTTGCACATGTTGTATGATTTAAACACAATCCAACACATAGGGGAGAACTAAATCAATATAAGGCCCTCTTTGTAGTATTAGATATGTAATAAATAGTCATTGATATAGGGGTCTTTAGGTTTATCTTGACACCATGTGCCCACTAACCCATTTTTTCCCAAGGTCACTATGAATATGAAGAATTAGGATTTTACAAATTCATGAAGAAAGACAGTCCATGACCTAGATAAAAATGCACCAAGGTGAAGGTGAAGTCAAACCCAAAAGCATCTAAGTGGTTATATATTTTTCTATTAGGTATTATATATAAGATAGTTGCATCAAACCCAAAGTAGTGCTGATGCAACTATCCCAAGATGACATTAGTGTCTAGAACTCCATAAGCATCATATCTATAATCTGATGACTATTCTAAAATCATCTTCTAATATACTTTATGCTTGTTCTAAATCCAACACTATGTCAATATAAAAACTAGCTATGTATATTACTTATTTATCATTTCCATACATAGATTAGTTGTAAATTATATATTTAGCCTATTCTCAACATAAAAATTTAGTGTATATTTATATCTAAGTTTAGCACCTAATTGGTCTATTGTAGATCTAATTATAATCCTTGAGCATTATAGTTCATATATTATTAACCCTATCTAATCCAAAGTAAGTATCCTCATCCTTTTTAGGGTTAAATAGATACCCCTAATTAGTTAAGGTAATAAAGATGAGGTGATTTTATAATAAGGCATATCACAAGTGATGATGTAGACCAATTTTCATTACCATGCTGATCCAAGTTGCTAGAAACTTGGTTTTCACCATTGGATAAAGTTTTTTTTGAAATAATATAATGTACATAGATTAGACTTTGATTTAATATCTTCATGTTGGTAATGTATGATATTCATGATGCTAATGACATTGATTCCCAAGTGATGCTTGTTCTATATAAAACCATTGTGTCATTTCTTAACTCTTGATTTTAATTTTTATAGACATATCCACTAAGGTTTCTTTGTATCTTTTAAAAGGGATAATGTTGGCTAAGGAGATGTGGATTTAAGAGATGGTATGGAATATAAAGGTGTGATGAGTGATTAAGGATTTGTACTAATAGTTACATGCACCATTAGAGATGCTAGCTACACTATTATTGTTTTGGGCCATATGATAAGATTTTAAGGGAACTAAGACTTTTGATTTTTTTAACCTTTTTATCTGGGTAATTGAAATATTGTTAGCCACATTTATATTAATTTTGGAGTCCTTTTGGATTTTTAATTTGATTAGATTTTAACTACTACTAATGCCTTAAGGAAGGTTTCACCAAAGGAATATGACATTTGAATTTTTTAATTATTATTTTGACTTAACTTTTTCCATAATAGAATCTAATTTCGTTAATTATTTGACTTATTTAGACTTTGAATTATTGTTGAATCAAATTTATATTTACTATTATGTTTGATTAATTGACTATTATCATATATCCTGATAGATTTGGAAAATGATATGTTTATCTAAAAGGAGTTCAATGGAACATTTCCTATTTATCTTTATTAAGAAGTGTGATGAAATGACAATTGAGGGGAAGGAAGGGATTGATACTAGATGAAGGTAAAGGGTATGTATTGGTAATATCAATGTGTGGATAATGGGAAACATGATCCTCATAAAGGGTACTAGGAGGCTCAATTTAATGTCATATAAAGTATCCTCAAAATTCATAGAAGGGTCATCATAAGACAATAATCTAGAGTTATATCAAATCCATCATGATATCCATTATATAATATATCCTCTTGAAGTCTCATAGTGTTTGTTATGACATTATCACATTGAAATGAATCAAGAAGTATGTCCTTAAATTTCCTAATATCTAACTTAATTGTATACATGGAAACATTTGTAAAAAAATAGTAGCAACTGAGTCTTCATAGATGATATGAACAAAGATTATTTTAAGATCCTCTTTAGGTAAATATTCTCCTTATTTTAAAGAGGTGTTATAAAAAACATCATATTGATCTCTATATATTGATTTGTACCCTAAGCTATGATATAACTAATGTTTCTTGACTATGATAGGTTTCAGGATATCATGAAGAATAAGTCTTCTTCCTTTTTAATTCATGTTTTTACTCATTTTATTTAAATCAGGGTATTTTGGATTCTTGAAACATGATTTAGAGCCTTCTTATAATAATCATGAGTCATATAACCATTCAAACTACTCATTTAATAGGAGTCCTAATTTTGTAAATGAGGTTGGGCCAAACTGGTGATAACTAAACTTATCTTCATTCAAGGTGGGATGCCCATATCTACAAGGTGGTATAAGGAGGTGAAAATCCAATTCTATATTTCTATTTTTTTGTATTACAAACTCATGAATACAAAAATGTGTCATCATGGCTAATATATTTGACTTTACTTAGATAAAAAATATTAATGTTTTTTGAAATTTGAATTTGTAAAAAATATTAATGTTTTTATTATCAGTTATATGAATTAGTGTTATTTGGTTTTCTATGCACAAATGAGAACTTAAATTTTATGAAACTTGACATTGACATTATGAAACATAATTTCATGCAAATCAGTCATAACATTGCTTAATTACAATTTTAGTCTATGTAAATGTAACATTGACATTCTAAAACATGATTTTGTGCATATCATACATGGCATCTCTTTTTATAAAATGTTATGTGTCAATATTTTCTATCAATATCAATTTCACATTTATTTATTATTAATTTTGTGTTCTTATTAGTGAATTTACAATTGATTATAGTGATTTTGTAACATCTAACTTTTTTTTGATAAGTTCATCTAATTGGTGGGTTTAGCCTACAAAAAAATGGCTTTGTCTATGTAGCTATGGTATTATTTCTCATATACATGAATTTTCTCTTTGATTGTGATTTTCTAGGTTTACCCTTTAAGATCCAAATAAAAATATTAGCCAATTGTATT